>JAUCBJ010008606.1:0-15910 GCA_032718475.1 Nemertoderma westbladi | reverse complement strand
CGATTCGAAATGTTTAACAATATCTGAATTTCGTTGAGAAACAGCTGTGATATAGACGTTCAAATATTGTAAGAATTATTATTCGCTAGATGCCATTTATTCTATTTTAATAAATACACAAAATTCTAGAATGTGTTATTTGTTATGAGTTAGTTGGCAACATCGCTATTCCTATCCAATATATCTATTGTGTAGCTATTCATACCTAAACAATAGTTCCAGAACATCGTGTATTTATTAAATGGAATAAATGGCATTCAGCGAACGATACTTCTTGCAATATTTGAACTCATCTCAGCTGTTTCTCAACGAAATTCAGACATTGTTACATATTTGGAATCCTTGTAACGAAAGCTTTCTATTGATATCTGTATAGAGAGGTTAATGTGAAAAATGGCGATGATAGGAGATGTGCAATTTCGCAAAAGAGACTTTTTTAAAACGCTTATTAAAAAAATTTAAAGGCGAAATCGAAAATTCCGTCTTCATGGGTCAACCACGCACGGTGAGTTGAACTAGTTGTGTTTCTAATTTCAAGCAATATGATAAAGATTTGTAGAAAAATCTGGGGGGGGGGGGAGTCCGTGTGATATATACGGTTCATGGTGTATAATACTTATCTTTATCTATATTCGAATTAAAAAAATTTAAAACAATGTTATATAATAAAAGATATAATAAGATCAATACTACATATATGCTATACTGAAGTCATATATACTTTTACTTTACCTGTTGGTACAGACTGACAGATTTTGTCATCACCAACGCAATGGTTTGAATATTCCGAATACCCCACAATTGTATGACAGAAACGAGTGCGTGATCTTTGATGGGTACCACATTCGCTATCCCATAACCATTGGGTTGTGTATTCCGACCAGAAGAAGGTTGCTGTAACACAAACATTTTTTATATAAGAAATTAGGATTGATATATATTCTGATAGGTTTGTTCAAACCTGTCTCAAACCTATCATACTGAGAAAACTAAGGTGCTACATGACCTACTATTACACATCACTGCAACAAATTGATTTAGTGTATACAGACACCTTCAAAATTAAAGAGTAGTGATTAATTCACTATAGTTTTTGTACAAAATGTCAACTCAATATCAAGTATTAATTGGTGGACATAGTCTTGTGATTTTGTAAAATAACTCAAGAACTAATGACTCTACTCTTATTTTCAAGGTGTCGTCACCCATTATATCGATCATTTCTGTGATGTGTCTATTCTTGATTCCTTGAGATAATTCAAAGTATAATTTTTAGTGTATTTGTCCATATCACATCAAGGCGGTAATGTAGACTTTTGCCGGACTTCACATTTTCTGCGATATCTCAAGAACTATTCGCTCTACATTTGTTTTGAAGGTGTCTACCCCCACTAAATCATAGGTCATTGCGGTTGTGACGGGATCAAGGGAACCCGACCGGGTTAGGTTTTTACGCGTCACAGCAGGCTGATGGGTGGATACGGAAACGTTAGAGTTTGATGTTCAACTGAGTATAATATAAAAGTAATGATAGCAAATTGGATAAGTGTACAGAACGGTAGCAAGATAATAAATCAGTGTATGGCAGCACCGCAATGACGTAATAACTACAATGCCGGTCTGCACTGAAACTGACTACTGAATAACTGAACCGGTAACTAATATGCATTGATAGTTTATGTGATCACTTCTACACTACTGTGGCCTTTCACCTAGTGGATGCTCTCCCTCGCCCCTATTGGCTAATAATCTATTTCACGCCTCTCCACTCTCTGGGAGTGCCCCCCCCCCCCCCCCCTGTTGGCCCCTGCTGGCTGTTTCCCCTTCCGAGGTGATTTGACCTCTAACCTTCCCTTTGTGTGTGGCTTTGGGGTTGTGTTGTCCCCGGTGTTGGTTGTGATACGAGATTAGTTATTGCTAATCTCGTATCTCCAACATATTGCTGAAAATGCCACTTCCCATTTTATGAGGGTAATGGGGCGGAATTACACCTTTGCGACTCCCGGCCAAAACGGAAGTGATAATAGCACAGCGGCCCGTCCTGGTTGTAGGGTGACGATCGATAGTATGGTGAATCGGTTCGAACCGAATCGGAATCGGTATAGCTGAGCTGTTACGTGTGCGATTTGATCGAATAGTTGTTGTTGATTTTGAAGTAGAGAGTGATGGGATTGTCGTAGTTGATTCAGTTCGTTTTGATTGGAGACTTGAGCGACTGGAGAATCTACAGTGGATGAACTCTGACTACCGGTAGCCATTTTTTAAACTTGTCGAGTGGAAGTTCTCCCAAAGTTGAGAGAACGAGAGAGACTGTTTCGAGAAGAATTTCAAGAAACCGAATTTTGAATGAGCTAGTTGTTTGTTGTTTCCTGGCGCCAAATGTTGCATTTGTCATAGCGCAGCCAATAGCATACCGGTCTTCCAGCTCCTGTGAGACAAGAAGCTTTCAGAACCGACATTCGTCACTGTCAGCTAGGTAGACTATGACGTTCTGTTTTATAACGTCATAAGCCTCGCGTCGATTGATTTTGCAGCAGATTTTTATTAACCTGCACACTTCTCTCTCACACTACTGGTCTTTGCCATTATCATTGGTTTCAAACCACTTATAATATATTTTTATCTTTAAGGACCAACCCAGACAACCTTTCCTCACATTCTAAATTCATGAAAAAGTAAGTGATAATAATATTCCTCTAACCATTACAAGAACCATCGCTTTCATCAGGAACGTATCCATCAGCACAGCAGTCGGTAACCTAGTCCTCTTGTTATCTTACAGCCGTATTCTATACCGCGACCGGTTGGGCAAACAAGGCAGGGATCCTCTACTGGGCCTGGGTAACAAAATATACAATTTAATTAACAATTATGAATCGAATTATGAAAACATTTGATATAAAAGGAATAATAATAATTTGTAAAACCAACTTACATTGAAATTCGATATTATCCACCTTGTCAAAGAATGCAGCATTATCACCATATGTTTCAATGATGTTTCTTAGTTTTGTGTCAGAATATTCAGGATTTTCGAACAGACATAATTTTGCTGTCAGACCTTCATCATCCCAGGCCCACACCAGCAGCTGCACATTGTATAGCAATGTCACATTCTGCCATGCATTTTCTATAATTGACGATGTCGTTCTGTTTCATTAGAGAAACATCTCCGATATAGTTGGTGTGACATGGTGAGGTAAATGGAGCCAGCCCATGGTACTAGAAGGAAATTGAAAATTATTTCAATATTAATACAATCGTATTTTCAATATTTAATATATATTTTAACATACCGTACATTATTTCTAAATTAAATTAGTATTTACATTTTTTTAAATTTTATTTCGTATGAAATATTTTGCCATATGCATTAACATTAATAATAATTATTGTAATTAAAAAAATATAAATATTTTATTTTGAAAAATATGTTTAATTATTAAGCTCCGGACTATTTATTTATAGATACACCATGTACTGTATGTATTTTAATACTGCGGGGACGCTAATATTTTCTATTTTTCATATTCTACATTAAATATTTAATCTAACCTTTTTTCTTGCTGACCCATCGTTTCCCTAGAGTATCAACATCCCATCTGACCATATCTGCCAGACAATCGTCTTCATATATTTCGCATCTGTCAGTGAAGTTGAATGACCAGCATTGATCGTTCCGTTCACAATCAATGCTGCAGTCGGATGACGATGTGGCTTTGGTAGAAGCTCCGATTGTGGTCTGGTTGGTACAGAAACTGTTGATGTAAAGACCACCAAGTGATAATCCTACCACATTGGCCAAAATGAGCCATTGCATCATAATTCCATTTATATATTTAGTTACTGGCTATATAATATAATTAGGAAAATGATGGTGATTATTAAGCGATCACAGTACTCTTTACTGTTGAACGATCCAACTTGGTCCGACGCAATCTCTTACTGTTGAACGCAAGCAGAACCTTCAGAACCTTCTGCTAAGAATATTTTACTATTACGAACTATACGGCTCTGACAATCACTCGTTCCTTTCTCTGTTGATTTCGCAACAGAGAGCTAACTGTTCGAATTTATAAGCCAAAACAGCAGCAACCAAAACAATAAATCTGAAATGGCTCCCTAAGCTACTTAATATGAGTGCGGGTGGTCTAGCACTCGGCATTCACTTATCACGGAGAAATACAGGAACACGCCCTCATGCCGTCGGCCGCTCGAACTTGAATACATTTGCTGGTCAAGCATTCCTGGTGAGACCCTCCCTCGTTGTCATAAAACATTAGATGCCAATCCCTCAAGGATCCCTCCGTCTTTCTCCATTGGCGCTGAATCTCGTCGGATGGGGTCCACATGCGCTCAATAGCCTTGGGGTCGTCGTATTGGGTATAGGAACCCTTCCTCCTCAACCATGCCTGGTCTACCTCCTTGTCGTCTGGGAACGTAGCCACCGCATCTCATACCTTTATGTATTTATCGAGCCAACCAAATAACTTGCTCTCCTTCCCCGGAGCTCCAATCTTATCCAATGTGTCATAGTCCATTATCTGCATCGGAACGTCACGCAGGAACTTCCCGCATAAGGCTTCCCTCAAGCAGTCGACGTTCCCATAATCCGCCAACGTCACCATCGGCAAGAATCGAATAGCTTCTCGCGCCTCTGGATGATCTACCAACATCGCAGCTTCGTTACCGCTGGAATAATACACCGGTATAGGTTGAGATACAACCTGTGGAACAATTCCAGTATCTCTCCTCGTTTCTTCCTGGTGTTTATCCGCAGTCTATCCGCTTTATACTCAGCTATACGCTCTATGAATAGTTGTTTCGCCTTTGCCACTCGCATTTCCTGTCGTAACGCGTCTATCTCGTCCTGGTGCTCAGGCATGAGCATCTTCTCCGGGTGTGGCGAAGACCTGAGTGTTTAAAGCTCATCTATCCCATCATAGTAGACATGTACCGAACAAAAAGAGTCCCACAAGAAATGAAAACAAATAAGTTGGTGCCAGTTCCCAAGAAGGGCAACCTGACACTCTATGGTTCTTTTCGGGGAATCTCATTGATCTCGATTGCTGCAAAGCTATACAATAGGATTCTATTAAATCCCATTGAGAGACTGCTCCATGGAAATCAGAATGGGTTCCGTAAAGGTCGTGGGACCATGGAGCCCATTTTGGCACTTAGAAGGATAATTGAAGAATTATCAAAAAAGAAAGACAGGCATCTGGCTGTTATCTTTATTGACTTATTCAAGGCCTTTGATTCAGTCTCTCGCTCACGTATGTTCAGCATACTTTCATTATACGGGATGCCTGATGAAATTATTGCAGCAATCAGATCAGTATACGATGGTTCGACAACATTTGTCTCTACCGTTGACGGTGACACAGAACCATTTGAAGTGTTATGGGGCGTCCTCCAAGGAGACACACTTGCACCATTCTTGTTCATTATTGTGGTTGACTATGTTCTACGCATGTCGTTAGATCATCATAATGATGATGGGGTGATGATAACTCCACATACTGGCTCCAGAAGTCGAGGAAATCCTGCCAAGTACCTAACTGATCTAGACTTTGCTGATGACATAGGAGTACTCTCAGAATCATTAGAGGGAGCCCAAGGGCTCCTCAGCTCATTAGAACATGCTGCTTCTAGTGTTGGTCTTTTTATTAACTCCAAAAAGACCAAAATTTTGACAGTTAACTTTGAAAGTCCTCAGCAAGTCTCTGATCGGATGAGCATAAGCTCAAAGGATGGTATGCTTGAGCATGTGGACGACTTAATCTGTTACCTGGGATCATGGATCCGGAAGTCAGGTGAGGACCTTCGAATACGTAAGGGAAAGGCGTGGGCAGCCTTGAATAGGCTTTCCAGGATTTGGAAGTCACCGAGAATTAATCGGAAACTTAAGGTCCGATTATTTAGAGCAGCAGTAGTTCCAGTACTCCTCTACAGGCGTCCATGCTGGGCTCTAACTGCCGAGGACACCAAATCTCTGGATGGCACATTCACAAGAATGATACGCCGGGTTCATTGTGTCAAGTACAATGCATACATCTCCAACCAGACACTATATAACATTGGAGGTGTCTCATTGGTTCTCCCAAGCTTGACACTAGAACAAAATCGCCTCCGCTTTGCAGGACATTGCTTTCGCCGTGAGGACCAGCCATTGCATAATCTTGTACTTTAATAATAATAAGTGAATTGTTGTGGGGTGAGTGACGCGGTGTATTAAATATACAATGTGAATAAGACAATATGATAATGCTCTCCATAGCGAAAAATATCAACCGGCCCTATTGGGGCTCGAACCCGGTACCTAGGTTTCAAACTTCCGATTATCATCAGCCGGGTGAGTGTACTGAGCTACCAGACCGGATGAATATTTCGATGTGGAGTGGGAGATCATATTTAGGCCAAGTAATCACTCAAAGGAAAGTACAAGTTCGTTATTCCCGTGCTCTGCCAGAAATGGCAACCATGCCTCAAAGAATAACTATTATACAGTGTTGTAGAAACCACTGTAGACCCGTATGCCTGGCCCAGGCTGTTAATTAATAATAATAAGTGAATTGTTGTGGGGTGAGTGACGCGGTGTATTAAATATACAATGTGAATAAGACAATATGATAATGCTCTCCATAGCGAAAATATGATCTCCATATGATCTCCCACTCCACAGCGAAATATTCATCCGGTCTGGTAGCTCAGTACACTCACCCGGCTGATGATAACCAGAAGTTTGAAACCTAGGTACCGGGTTCGAGCCCCAATAGGGCCGGTTGATATTTTTCGCTATGGAGAGCATTATCATATTGTCTTATTCACATTGTATATTTAATCTTGTACTTTGGCAGCCTCATGGAGTGAATAAGCATGGTAGACAGCCCATGACTTTCTTGAGACGCATCTTCAAGGACACTGGCCTTGAAGATGCAGATGATCTAGCAAATGTCATGGGTGATAGGGAGTTGTGGCGGTGCAATTTTGTTGACAAGCCGGCACAGCATTCTTAAAAATGCAGCTGCAATGCAGCATGCCGATCCTAGTAGTAGTAGTAGTAGTGGCGAAGTGATTGTGGACCAATGAAAAAACGAAAAAAAAAAATTTTTGATTCGACCATACATATTTTACATAAAGGTAAGTGTCGAACGCTTGTGTCGAACTTAAAACTTCACAATTACAGTGGATGATACATGTCCAATCCCCTTGGCCTTTTTTAACATACTTACCAATAATAAAAATGGTAAGAATATGGGAATTATTGGCCAACTTGGACTCTACAATCTACATTAATGAAATAGGATTACGTTGTTGTCGTGGAAGGTTGCAAATAAACCTGGTAAATATACCTTATCAAGTAAAGCATCCGATACTCTTACCAAAGAATTATTATTATACAAAGTTGATTATCATAGACAATCATGAGAGATTACTCCATGGAGGCGTGCGACATACATCAGCATCTATACGACAACAGTATTTGATTCCACAAGAGAGACAAGTGGTCCTTCGTATATTATCCAAATGCGGTATATGCAAGAAATGGGAAGCCAAAAGTTATTCGCCTCCACGATTGCCTCCTACACGTTTGACGGAAGCAACACCCTTTAGTTATTGCGCTGTGGAGTATTTTGGTCCTTGCTTACACAAAGTAGATAATGGATATGAAAAGGCATATGGAGCTTTATTTGCTTGTGCATTGACACGGGCAATTCATATTGAACTTGTACCTGACATGACCACTGATTAGTTCATAATGGCTTTATCTCGATTTATGTCTCGTAGAGGGACACCTATTACGATGTTAAGTGACAACGGCAAATATTTTAAATTGGCCAAAAAAGTTTTTAATTTGTCTTGGAAAAAATGGTTACAAGTACTAGAAAGTTCAGAACTATTAGATAACATATCTAAAAATGGGATAAATAGGAAATTCAATGTACCTTTAGCTCCATGGTGGGAAGGGTTATTTGAAAGGTTAATTGGTCTAGTAAAGTGAGCAATGGAGAAATCCATTGGGAAAACTTGTGTTAAATACGTTCAGTTGGAAACTGTAATCATTCAGATTGAAGGGATTACGAACTCAAGGCCACTAACTTATGTTTACACCAACTAACTCCAAATGATTTTATATTAGAAAATCGGAATACAGGGTTTCCAGATTTAACCTTTAACCCTATTAAATTAAAAATGTTGTGTTCTAACTGAAAAGTGCTGGTTACCTGTTTTTTCATTTTTTTTCCTACGCAGAGAGGACTAAACAGCCATTTATAGTAATCATATCATTTTTAAATAATTCTCCAATATATTTTGCGCCCTGAAAAACCTGTATTGAAAAACAATTAGCCGATAAATGTAACTTTCAAATTTTGTGAAAATTGTGCACTAATTGTAATTTTGGTGCTGCAATATAACCACCGCAGTAAATTTTTTCGAAAATTTTTTTTTCGGTCGGATCCAGACTTGTGATACCTACGTACAAACAAAAAATTAGACGTTTTCGTAAAAATTTGTAGATTTTAGAGAGGAAGGGGGGGGGGTCAATATCCCCCCCCCCCCGGTATTTGTACAAGATTTTATAGCCCGGTACTAATAGGGTTAATGGTGATAATGAAGATATTGATCCAACTTTTATATCAACTCTATCTGGTCGAGAGACACTTACTTACATTACTTCTTGATAAAATCAAAGCTAGACAATAGTACATTGAGATGTTCTGGAATACCTTCCATAATGATTATGTGACGAATCTTAGAGAAAGTCATACAAATAAACTGTTGAAATCTCATTCTTTACCGATAGCTGTTGGAAATGTCGTCTTACTTAAGGATAAATTACTTCTTGATGAAAGGAAGGTAAATATATTGAAGGACACCTCTAACTTAAATGATGATTCCAAACCTCGATTAGGGCAACGAACAATAAGGGTGGCTGCAATTGAAGCTTCAAATAAAATAGAGGAACAAGCTAAAGATTTCCTAACTCTAGATTAAGTAGTTCTTCGGTGGCCGGGAATGTGTTGTAAAGACAACAAAGTTAACTGGTTGGTCTTTGGTGGTGGACATAGCCTGTAAAATAGGGTTAGTCAGTCAGTATGCAGTGCAGTGCAGTACATAGCCAGTAGTATTATGGCAGTAACGGTAGTACTTAGTCTTATTGTCAGTTAGTCAGATATGTCTAGGTGTCTGTATGTGTGTATGCACATCTGCATATTTTATGATACTTTTGTATTAGTATTACTTATATTATGTACGGTATGACAGGAAATTTATCTTCTGGAAAATCGTTTGTTTTACCCTTTATGATTTTCTGCAGATGAGGTCAAGAAATATCTACGTAATTCATGTACAAGGATTATATTAGATTTTTTAAATTATACATGTATATTCATCCAATAATAACAATACCAAAGGACACAACATAACACAATAAATATTCTATAATAAATAGGATAATTAAATACTTATATAAATAATGTGTAAACCTATAGACCTCCACATCATTAGGACATGAGATATTAGATCCTGCGTTTTAATATAAACAGCATTGCAATTTAATTTTTTTAAGTAATCAGCTGTATATATAAATATAATTGTACGGCTCAGGACCTAACCAATGACCAGAGGACCTAATGGCGCGTTACCACCATACAGTAATGAAGTGCATGGAAAGGAGACGGACCCCCCCCCCCCCCCCCCCCACAAACCCTTAATTTTCTAAAAGTCTTAATGAATTTGAAAAGTGAATCTGCTATAGTTTGCCCTTTAATTTTCGCTTCTACTGTATATCGTGGAACTATAAAATGTAATCATGTGCAGTCCTAATATTTCCTGGGAGCTAATTCGCATCCTTTAAGTCAAGAAAGAGAGTTGTTCCAATATTACATTATATATGATATAATTCTCTGCCATAAAAAAACTAAATTAATTGGGATACAAACACAAATACGAATTGCATATTAACTGCGCTGAAGTATGTTTACTGTTATAGTAACGTATCAAGTAGGTTAAGGTGGCAAAATGGGGGGTACAGTAAAGTATCTATTTTTATTAATTACGTAAATACAGTTAACAAATATTGTAACAAATAGTATGTTAAGAGATTATCCTGGTTAGTAATGGTTTAAAAAAATGATTAATATATTATCATTCTATTAAAAGGTTATCCTGGTTAGTAATGGTTTAAAAAAATGATTAATATATTATCATTCTATTATAAGAGTGGGAGATCTGCCATGGGAATGAAAGAGATCTCCATAGCAACAACCCAGGTATTATAAGTTGTAACCCGCTTGTGTTAACTTATTAATGGCTCCCAATGAAACTGACTGTATAATATAAATAATTTAATTGTAATAAAAGGTCCAGCGCATTGCCGCTTTATTTACATAAATTATTCATAAATGCGGTAGTGAGTTACCTACCAGGCTTCCGTGCGTTAGTTTTCTTTGATTTGGATTAGAGTGTAGCTGTGACGGGGCTGCCGGAGTTGGCAGTATAAGCTCCGGCGACCGGTGTAGGTTGTACGCGTCGTTGCGTCGCTGGGTTGCTGGGCTAACTGACGGCTGGATAATATCTTTGTCCAAAGGCCGATAGAAAAACAACGGTGTTAGTTGTCAGTATTGATAATCACAGCAATTGATAATAGCACATTCTGAATATAATAATATGCAATGCAAATTGTAACAGTAACAACGATGTAGTAACGACAGTCAAAAACTATTCTGGTCTCACAACCGTAAGGGAATCAACTAACTAATAATCAGTGATTACAAGAGTTATATCATTGACACATATTGGTTTTAGCCGTACACTACTGGGTGGCCTCTGGTATCCAATGGATGCGCTCTTGTCCTCCCTAATGTGCTTTGCTGCCCGCTATTGGCTTATATACTAATTGTCACTTCGCCACTCCCACTTGGTGTTACCCCTTGGTGCTAGCCTCACTAGCTGGTTTCTCCCTTTGAGGTGGTTTGACCTCTCACCTCTCTCTGTGGTTTACGGCGTGTGTCGCCCCCCTCAGTTGGTTATGAGGTGAGATTATTATTGGTAATCTCACATCGCCAACTATATTGGTAAAATGCCACTAGTCCCATTTTGGGTGGGTAATGCACGGAATTGAATCCGCTTACACTCCCCCCATGCTATCTTCCCGGTGAGAAGATAGCATCAACCTTAAGTGCGCTTCAATTCCGCTGGAATCCAATCTAATATTGGATGTGGGGTGGAATTTTCGGTTTTCCAGACCGGCCCCCATGGGTCTGTTATCACTACCGATCCTTGGTACAATCGCGAGCTATGTTGTACCAAGGTATCTGGCGTCTCTGTTTGAGATCATTGTCCTCACTCTTCACACAATTTTCCTCAAATTTTCCTCACGGACCTTTCTGTCCCTTCCTCTCTCACCAGTCCCTTTGGGACTCATCCTCCTCCATGCTCGCCCCCCCCCCCCACACTTGAATCTCGCACTTCCTCCATTTCCCCAATTCTAACACCTCCTCCCCATATTTTCCCATTTCCAAACACTCAACCAGTTCTCGTTCCCACTCTCCGTGCCCTCCTGTCAGGCTCCCGCATTCTCATTAGTGTGGCCGCACTTGAGAAATGGGATCCATCTAATGTCTCATCCTTCTGTCCTAGTCAATTGGTCCCCAATCCCAGTAGCTAGTTGGAAAAGGTTATACATGACTATAGTACTTACATTGATTATATTTGCTATTAATTAAATATTTTACATAAGTACATACTAATTGCGCTTAATTAATTGCACTTAGGGGTTTGTACTGTTTCCTTCATGTGGTGCCTTCCAGGCACACCCACACCCCTGTTCCTGAGTTCTAGTTTGCTCCTCCCGTCTTCGGGAACCATCTGAGTTCCTTGCCCCTATCGTCATCTTTCCTTCCTTCCTGCTTATCCTTGAGGCTACTCATCCTCATTGATACTGTCTTACCAAGCCCCGTCGTTGGTTCTTTGGGCGCAGGTGTTATCAACTCCGGTATCGCTTTGCAGGTGGTCCCACTGAGTGTCCCTCCTGTTTCCCTCTGGTAGCGTCCCACAAGATCATTTTCATCGCCCACGGCACGTGCTCCCCCCAGAAAGTCCCTGAATTCGATTCAATTTTCTGGTGACCATCTGTCTAGGTATCTCTGAGTGTTAATGACCCCTCCGTACAATGCCGCTGTCACTACCTCCTGATGCGTGAATAGTAGTCTCCTCTTGGTGATCTCCTGGTGGGCTTCCACGTTGATACTAAAGAAGCCCCACCGGAACTCCTGGGCCTTCATCCTTTGTCGTGTCATGACTCCGACGTTGGCCCACTCCTCGAAGATCAGGAACTTCTCCAATCACAACCATCCAATTGCACTGGCGCTCAAAGTGGCACCGAAACTTGCACTTTGAGCATTGGTTGTGCAACCTTGGACATGCACCCATCTTATGGGTCGACTCGCGGCAGTAGAGACATGCCGTTCCCTTCTGGAAATGGTACAGACAGTTCTTTTGCTGGTGGGTTAGACTCCCACAGTAATCGCAACCATGTACCAGTGTGTCCCGCCCCAAGTCCTTAGCTCCGCATGGCCTCCTGGGTCTATGGAGCCGCAGGTAGGCAAACATCTGAATGCTGTCCTCCCTACCCATGTCGATGTCCTCCTCCACCCTCGGCATTGATTCCCCAAACACTACACGTGGTGCCGTTCCCGGTTGCTCAACCAACCTGATCGTACTCGCCGCGAAATCCATCACCGGCTCCCCGTGCACCCAGGCCCACTTACCGGGTTTGTCCCAGAAGGCTCACACCCCTCTGGCCGTCACCACCCTCCCGCCCACCCAGTCCGTATCCGAGTGGCTGATCCTCACTATCGGCGGCATCGCCCCAAACTCATCCTCTTCCTCTTCCCCCACTGAGGCCGCAATTCTCTATATCGGTGGCATCGCCCCAAACTCGTCCTCTTCTTCCTCTCCTGGCATGGGCATTGCTTGCAATCCTGATGTCGACTGTCTCGGTGATTCTTCCATCTAACCCAATTCATCCCCCAAGCGAAACTCATCTGAGGTTTCCGATCCCCATTTCTCTTCCAAGAGTTCACACTCCTCTCCCCTTATATCTGCTTCTCTCTCCGCTGCCACCCTCCTTTCTCTCCTCGTGACCTCCTCTAGTCTCCTCTCCTCGACTCTTAGTTGGCCTATCCCCATGGCTCCGCAATGTCCCGTGTTCGCCACCAATCCCAACCCCTCTGGTCTCGTCATAGCCATATAGACTACTTGCATGTCCAGGAAATTGGAGGTGTGTGGTCCAATAATCCTATCCATGTCGTAACGGATCGCCGATCCCACCTTAACTGTAGTTTTCTGTCTCACTAGCTCCTGCACCACCCTCGGCAACCGGTTCAACTTCGGCCGCTCTTCTTTCCGTAGGTCCCCAGGTCGAATAGAATGATATCTCCATTTGGCGCTGCCAAATGCAGTAATATAGTTCTAGCTGATCCCGCTGACCCCCTTCTCGAGGCCTCGTCATCCTCCACACTCCCTTCGTCATCTAGAACCATGTACCCGCCCCTCTCCATGGAATCTACAAACCTCCTCCACTCCTTCCTCAGTGGTTCCTTCGGATACTTCGGTAAAAAAGTGATAGAAAAGATGGCCGTGAAAGGGGTATGACTGAGGCAAAAATAATTAATTTGTGAAAAATATGGTTGCGTTTCGGTGTCTTGGACCAGAACGCGCTAATCCTCGACACCTCGTCAGCTGGACAGGGAATTAGCCAAACCTATCTATAATGCACCAATGACCTAAATTAATTGCACCATCAACTCTGTTACCACCTAGCCCAAACAGAAATCAGACCACAGAACACAGGAACCCTATAGGCCTATGGTAAGTAAATATGTTACCAATGGAAAACTGGTAGAGTGCTAGGGCACACACACAGTACAAAATTTAAGTAAGATTTTATGATTTGCAGTAATGTCGGAATTGTGCTCCACTTTCATAAGATGATAATTTATGTTAACGCCATACTGACTAACATACTGACTCCTGTTCTTCCTTTAACTTAATTTAATATATACCCATAGCTATGTCAGCCACTCAGACACGGACTGGGTGGACGGGAGAGTGGTGATGGCCAGCGGGGCGAGAGCCTTCTGGGACAAATCCGGGAAGCGGACTTGGGAGCATGGGGAGCCGGAGATGGACGTTGCAGCGAGTACAATCCGGCTGGGCGAGCAACTGGGGTGTAGGAGGACATCGACATGGGTAGGGAAGACAACGTCCAGATGTTTACCTACCAGCGGCTCCATAGACCCAGGAGGCCACGGAGGAGCCAAGGACGACTTGGGGCGGGAGACAATGATGCACATTTGTGGTTACTGTGGGAGATTAACCCATCAGCAAATGAACTGTCTATACCATTTCCAGAAGGGGACAGCGTGTCTTTACTGCCGGGAGTCTACTCACAAGATTGGTGCGTGTCTGAGGTTGCACAACAGATGTTCGAAGTGCAAGTTTAGAGGGCACTTTGAGTGCCAGTGCGACTGGATGGATGATGAGGAGAAATCCCGGATTTTCGAGGAGTGGGCCGACGTCGGAGTCATGACACGAGAAAGGATGAAGGCCCAGGAGTTCCGGTGGGGCTTCTTCAACATCAATATAGAAGCCCACCAGCAGATCACCAAGAGGTGACTACCATTCACATATCAGGAGGTAGCGACAGCGGCATCGTACGGAGGGGTCATCAACACCCAAAGATATCTGGACAGATGGTCACCAGAAAATAGGATCGAATCCAGGGACTTTCTGGGGGAACACGTGAGTAGTATAAGAAACTAGTACACGGCTTCATGGTCACCCGTAGCCCATCATTACCATCCATTTCTGGTACTGCAGCCAATCAGAAGCCACCATTTCAACCTTTTGCGGTGGTCGTTATTATTTCAACCAATCAGATGTCAGCATTTCATCCGTAACCATGGTAACTTCTCAAGTTCCCGCTTATTCCGCTAGAGGCGTTATTAGTCACCCAACGCTAGTACTGCATCCAATCACCAACCTTTATTTTACAGGTGTTCGGGTGTCTACACTTAGCATCAGGTAACGTCTACTATTTTTCAAATCGCTATTTTTTCAGCAACCAGTATTTTCATATTTACCAACCTTTATCTTACAGGTGTTCGAGTGTCTACAGGTAACTTCTACTATTTTTCAAATCGCAATTTTTCAGCAACCAGTATTTTCATTTTCACCAACCTTTATTTTACAGACGCTAGAGGTGTCTACAGGTAACTTCTACTATTTTTCACCAGTAACTAAATTTAATTTTGCAATTTTTCAGATAACAAAATATTCAACAGGGTTCGAACTCGGGACCATTATAACTCCCCACATTCCTCCACTCACTCCCCCATCCAACCACAAGAGAAAAAGGCGATAAATATCCGAGTTATAGCTGTTGAATGCCAAGTAATAATTATTCAATATCGATTTATTCATCATAACTGGTCGCAGATGTTTACAAATAACTTGTGGTAGTATCAATTATAAATTATTGTTCATTGAATTCTATACTATAGCATATGTTACCAACGAGATCCAATTATTCTAATTATTTCGATAGCATAAAATGCATATTAATTAATACGAAATACATCTAACTAATAATAATAATTTACTTGTTCTACATACATTATCAGTACAATATTGACAGGTTAATTACGTTTGAATATAAGATGGAATGATAATTAATGTTTAGATCTAGGGTATTGATTGTTGTGAGTATGTGCTAGATATAGCAGTAATAGTGTTATTCGATATGTAACATTATGAAACAATGTCTCATGTATACACTGTAGTGTTGCAACTATGTGTAGGTAAGTCAATGTGTCAGTGTTAATATAGTATATTACATTTT
>JAUCBJ010008605.1:0-19591 GCA_032718475.1 Nemertoderma westbladi | reverse complement strand
GTTTTTCTGTCAGTAATTTGGTATTATATTTATTTATTCTCCACATAGATGGTTACTGCTCTATAACCAACAACTGTGGTACCTATTATTATGAAATACTTCCAATTTTAGCATTGTTTTTGTTTAACGATAAGCCTAAGACATTAAATTTATTGCTATTTGTAACATTTATATGGTGGAAAGCAGGTCCAACGGGAGTACAAAAATGAAAGGATACAATGTTAAAGGTTTAAATCACAGAAAACTTAAACGAAAATCAACCTATCTCGGGAAACTAAAATAGTTGCAATACTTACAATTTTTGTCCCAAATTCTCGCACATGTGAAGAATACCAGGATTTCACTTTTCGGTCGACTTTTTATTGGAATATTATATATGAAGATTTTTAATTTTTTTTATTTATCTTTATTAAGTGATTTATAGCGCTTATTTCTGTCTTATAACCTGTACATATACTAATTCGTTTATTGTTTTGGTTAGATTCGGCCCTTCTGTAACCTGTGGTTTTGGTGAAAATCTGGTATTCTTCACATGGGGGTAACTGCAAAGTGAAATATAACGGCAGAAAGTCTGGTATTCTTCACATGGGCCCAAATTCTTGCCATTAATTAGTTATTTATGTTCTGATTCACTTAATTTATATTCAACAGTCCTCAATAATGCCTAAAAACACCACAGGACCGGTAATTGTCATTGTATTAATTTCCTCTCTTACACGTAATTCTACACAAATTACGTCCGTTACGATAAATACACAACAAAGACATGCTGCATTGATGTTAGTTTTTTGTCTCAAGTTACTAGACAATAACTCTGCTTTGTACTGAAAGTGATGAGTTTAATACATCACCCATTCCTCCTGTATTTTACAATTTTTACCTTTTTCCGCAACGGACGTAATTTTTGACTTGGTCTATTACAACTAGGGATGTCCCGGAATTCCGTTCCGGCCGGAATTCCGGCGGTTTTTGCCCGATTCCGGTTCCGGCCGGAATTGCCGGAATGGGGTCAATTCCGGCCGGAATTTTACCGGAATTGCCAGGTTCCTAACTAGTTTGATAGTTGCACATTTTACGCGTTGACACACAGTGCTTTGCAGTTGCACGTTGATATGTAACATATTTCCAAAAACATTTCACCCGGTAATCAAATTAAAATGGTCCCACCATCTGTTACACCACCTACTGTAGTATTCATATACAATTCACAATAACCATCGTAATTTACATTAACTAATGAAATGCATCAATAGGCCCGTGCCCCACTGGTCAAAATGTCAAAATGAATGCCTCCTTGCTCCATAGGTAACACGAGTCTAAGTCATTTGATAAAAAATATAAGGTGCGTCTCACATTTACTGCATATTTATAGCCAAAGTAACCAATCACAGGCATCTTGCCGGATATAACACATGAGTCATGTGGTAAAAGATGGAACATGGGACATAATCACTTTCGACTAATAGGTCGTATCTTACGATTACCAGTGGAGACGTTCCCATTGAAACCAATGTGTTCCATAATTTATTCTGACTAAGACTTTATAAGACTTACCAGTGGAGCGCGGGCCTTCAATAGTGGTTTTCCCAACTTGCTTATTACAATTTGCTTATAAAATGGCGTTTTTAGATTGATCTTACAATATTTTACATTATTTTACATTGATTTTATATTATTTTACTTTGAATTAATTATTAAATAATATGATAATTAGAAGCCCGCTCGACCGGCGGGATACTTACTGTAAAAATCTCAGGATATATAACACTGACTGACTGACTGATAATTATCTAGGTTCAGGCACTTCCTGCCTGGCGATTTTGTTGAAATTTTAAAAGTAAATTGCTTTGGTGGTCCATAATCGCGTTACAAAATATCAGATCAATTCAATGTGTGGTATTCGATATATTTCGTTTTTTTTTAATTATTTTGTCACGAAATTAAAAGCAATGGTAAAGTAACAATAGGATTAGCATCATTTTTTAGCTGAAGCATTAATAGTATAAATTAATTTAATTGTATTTTAATACCATTACTACATTGGCATACTGTAAGATAAGTTTTAACATTTCTTACAAATAGTGGTGCGAGCATAAAACTCAAATCACGCAAATTTAAAAGAACCGGGTGTGTTGTCATAGCAAAGTTTCATTTTTTATTATGTGGGACGAGCCACAAAGTCAGCTAGCCCCACGCCTTATAGTTTAGACAATTGTTTAGTTTACTTACTGCTGACCGACAAGGTTTATTTGTAATTGTCTTGTAAATAGGATTCTTTCCCCGGGCTCCTTCCAGCCAGCTTGCTGGCTTTCTAGTATTATGATTGGTATTATCTCGTCCAATGTAACATTAGGATGACCCCTAAAGATTTGCAGCTTATTTCCATTGGGGTTCATTATGTTACTTGGTTACAAATACAATATTACACAATTACAAATACTACTCTAATCTAAAACTAATATAAACCGTTATTACAATATGTACAGGTCCTGCGAGTGGTCGTTAGTTCAGTTCTGCGTCGAAGGTGCTGCATATATTATGCAGCAGTTTAATTTCTATTTACAGCAAATCCATTTCTTACCATAAATCTATTTATTCCCAGCAATAATTAAACTGTAACATGTACTAATGGCCTCGTTTATTGTTTTGGTTCGAATAACATGTCACTGTAACATGCTCCTTTCCCTTAAAGACACCAGGATATTGCACCAAAGGACCTAATGACTCGAAACCATAGGTTTTTGTTTAACGTAGGTTTTTATGAGTCTAATTGCTAATAACCTAACGTTTGGCCAAAGTTATAGATTTTAGAAAAAAATTATATTGAATTCCCTGTCGTTCAATGCCGAAGTACCATCCCGTCCCCATAAACGGCCCAGGCCATTCTCCACTCCACCCACCTTAATTCCCCCCAAGGTTCTGATTCCTCTCATTATCAAACTTAGCTGTAGAAATTAAAAAAAATATTGGTTTCATGGGTCATTTAGTGTATTTCACTAATTATAGAAAATTCCGGTTCCGGCGGAATTCCGGCCGGAATATTCCGGCATGTTGAATTCCGGTTCCGGTTCCGCCGGAATCAAAATATCGATTCCGGGACATCCCTAATTACAACTAGTGTTGAGAACTGAATCAATTTTAACTAATTTCAGTTACAGTTACAGTTTCAGTATTCAAAGCTTTGCATTTCAGTTACAGTTACAGTTTCAGTATTACAAAGTGTAACATTTCAGTTACAGTATTACAAAGTGTAACGTTTCAGTTACAGTTACAGTTTCAGTATTACAAAATTGAGCATTTCAGTTTCAGTTTCAGTTTTGATCGCGATAAAATTTATGTTACAGTTTCAGTTATAGATTCAATATATTATCCCCCATAGTAAGCAGTCATTGAAATAATTTCAGTCTCATTGGGGCGGGGTGCAGTGCAGTCATTCACCCAATGAGCAAGGATGTCATTACGTTACGTTACGGTATCTTTTCAGGAATACCGTAGCTCAATATTTTTCCGTAACGTAAACCGTAACGTAATAGCTTTTTCAATACCGCAACGTAATATTACTGTATATTTTTACCGTAAACCGTAACGTAATAGCGTAATATTTTTATTTCGCTACTTTTTTTTTATTGTTTTGGTTATAAAGGGCATGCTTCTGAAACCTGCTCATCATTTTCCGTAATTTATAATTTGTTGTAGTAAGCATATATTTGTAGTTTTGATTAGACCCACCTCGTTAAGCTACTCCTTTCACTTTTTAAGTTTAATTGTAATTTTGTAATTTATAATGGTAAACTTGATAAAAATTTAATTTCCAGTGTACCTCTAGTGTGATATCCCCTGTGATATTAATATTACCAGTAACATTAATAATTCATAATGTAAATTATATATCCGTTATATCCCTCTACCGACCATTACCATTAACTATATTTTTGTTTATCTAAAACATTTACATTTAATATGCGATATTTAGGAAGCAAAGAGTGCTGATAAGGCTGATATGTAGTCTAATAGTTGAGATAGATAAACCTCTGACTAATTATAAATACAGTATATGCTAGGCTAGATCTTCGTTCATTACTCGATAAATCACAGTTGAGATAAGTGTGCAATGGGTCTTTGGGCCACTTGACAACTATCAAGGTTCAAAACGATAATAATAAATAAAAATACAAAAATGTTTTAAAAATGATACCCATATCGACCACTGTTATTAATTTATTAAACTATTACAATACTGTTTCAAGTGCTCATTCATGTTAGTTGTGTGGTTGAGAACTGAATCGATTTTTAGTAATTTCAGTTTCAGTTACAGTTACAGTATTCAAATTTCCTAATTACAGTTTCAGTTACAGTTACAGTATTCAAAATTCGCAATTACAGTTACAGTTATAGTTACAGTATCAAAAAAAACATCAAAATCATTCAGTTACAGTTGCAGTTACAGTATAATTACAGTTACAGTTCTCAACACTAATTACAACCGCATAGTAGAACATTATACCCTATATATGAAATCTCCAAATCTCTGACACTGTAACTCCATTAGTTTTTCTGTCAGTAATTGGTTATTTTATTTTTTCCTTGTCCCCATGAGGTGTAGATAATTACAAAAATATTTGAATATTAATTTTCTACATGATTTATTGTATATTTTTACTTCATATTCAGTCTTATTTTTTTTGAAGTTACATAAATCTATTGGGGTCAATGTGTGTTTTTCCAACAATTTGGGGTGTCTGGATTTAACACCCATCATATGTAGAGTTGAATCATTTCCAATTATGGTAGGGGGGGGGGGGGGGGGGGGGTGACATTTTCGTGGAATTGCCCAGTAAGGCTCCACTAAAGAATAATATGACGCTAATTATTAGTTTATCAGCCCAAAAGATCTGCATTTTGGTGGAGTTCAGAAACTGGTCATAAACTCATCTACAAATTCAGGTTTTTAGGCAAAAGAACACATCCGACAGTGTTTTTAATAGCTGTATAACTTGTTTTATTAATATGTTCGGCATCTATTCTGCAATCATTACTAATAAGGGTTTGTCAGAACATTGCTTCAATTCGCACGAATATTGATGAGAACATGGCTACCTCAGAAATTCCATTATGTGCGATCACGTCCGTTACAGGTGTATTAGCTTGCCCTATAAGCACATGCAATTATTTAATAATAATCTGGGGTATTTACATTAATTATAGTACCAGTGGTCCACCAACACCACACAAAATATTTATAAAAAAATACTCAGTGCTGTTCGCAGTGGAGGCCTTTAAACTCTGTGATAGTTACGTCCGTTACCGTGGAATTGCCCTAGTTACAAAAAGTGTTTTTTACACTGATTGACTTTAAAAAACATAATTTGTATTCAATTCATCAACAGGTTAATCTCGATCGGTTACCCGGAGAATCTGTCCAACTACAAATACGACTTCCGTTTTCCTATCAGGTAAGTGGCAACTCCAAACTGTAACTCATGCTAAATTGTAGTTTATTGATTATAGATTTTGAAGATAAGGCGGAGGGGGGGGGGGGGGGGGGGGGGGGGGGAATTCGACGCAATAGAAATTCATCCCTCTCCAGAGGAAAATCGACGCAAAGTACAGCTGATTACTCTAAAAAATAAAACTATAACCTGTTCTAATTGTGTTTAGTTTATTGTTTTTTTGGTTCGAATAACGTGTATCATTGGCCTTAAATGGTAATTATTGAGATGCTCGCGGATATGGGAATTGCGTAATGCCCCCCCCCCCCCCCCCGCCTGTAAAAATAATTTTTTTTGAATTCAGTTGTGGAATAAAGTTCGTTTATTACTTTTTCATTCAGTCTTCTATCGGAAATCATAAAATAAATAGTTGTTATTTAATTAATTAACACAAAATTTGTTTCTCTGTATATATTTATAATAGAATATAAAGGTTTAAGTTATACATCTTGCCCCCTGGACTGACCACAAAATTCGGAAGTGCCGAAATGACCTCTATAAGGCGCAGAAGGAGTCCCGCCCGACTCAAACAGACTACAGCGGCCAATAATGTATTTAAGGCTGCATCTTGATCACTGAACAGGCAGTAAACGGGAGCCAATAAACCAACAGGTTGATGCCATCAATGATGCTGACGACAGCAGGCAATCATCCCAGGCATGGAAATCGATCAACTTGCTTACTGGGCGGAAAAGCCAACCAACCACCAAGGTTAAGGCTGAATCACCAGCCGATCGCCTCAATGGTTGGAAGGCCCACTTTGAAAAGCTCCTCAATAATAACAGGGTTTTGCCTGATAACTTTATAGAAGTAAGTAACTTAGTCTGTACTCCCAGATATTCCCATTGGTGATATCTCCTTTGCAGAAGTGAAGGGTGCTGCAAAGAGCATTAAGACCAATCGTGTAAGTGGAGTAGATGGTGTTCCCGCTGAGGTCTTTAAAATACCTGAGTGTTTAAAGCTCATCTATCCCATCATAGTAGACATGTACCGAACAACAAGAGTCCCACAAGAAATGAAAACAAATAAGTTGGTGCCAGTTCCCAAGAAGGGCAACCTAACACTCTATGGTTATTTTCGGGAATCTCATTGATCTCGATTGCTGCAAAGCTATACAATAGAATTCTATTAAATCGTATCTGGGATCCCATTGAGAGACTGCTCCGTGGAAATCAGAATGTGTTCCGTAAAGGTCGTGGGACCATGGAGCCCATTTTGGCACTTAGAAGGATAATTTAAGAGTTATCAAAAAAGAAAGACAGTATCTGGCTGTTATCTTTGTTGACTTCTTCAAGGCCTTTGATTCAGTCTCTCGCCCACGTATGTTCAGCATACTTTCATTATATGGGATTCCTGATGAAATTATTGCCGCAATCAGATCAGTATACGATGGTTCGACAACATTTGTGTCTACTGTTGACGGTGACATAGAACCATTTGAAGTGTTATGGGGCGTCCTGGATCCGGACCTTCGAATACGTAAGGGAAGGGCATTGAATGGGCTTTCCAGGATTTGGAAGTAACATACAATTCATCTGAAACTTAAGGTTAGATTATTTAGAGCAGCACTTGTTCCATTACTCCTCTGTGGGAGTCCATGTTGGGCTCTAATTGCTGAGGACGCCAAATCTCTGGATGGCGCATTCTCAAAGACACTATATAGCATTGGAGGTGTCTCATTGGTTCCCCCAAGCTTGACACTAGAACAAAGCCGCCCCCGCTTTGCAGGACATTGCTTTCGCCGTGAGGACCAGCCAGTGCATAATCTTGTGCTTTGGCGGCCTCATGGAGTGAATAAGCATGGTGGATAGCCCATGACTTTCTTGAGACGCATCTTAAAGGACACTGGCCTCTAGCAAATGTCATGGGTGATACGGAGTTGTGGCGGCGCAATTTTGTCGACAAGCCGGCACAGCATTCTTAATATATATGTAATATATATATAATACAGCTGCAATGCAGCATGCCGATCCTAGTAGTAAGTTATACAGGTGTCGCGGAGTGGTTAAGGAAGGCTACATCTTATGACCTGTAGATATGTTACCGATGGCGGTAAAATATAACCAACTAAATGTTGTAAACAGTTAATAAATGAGGGGTTATTACTTGTTATGCTATGAGTCGGTGAGGGGATAGTTTTAGTCTGAGTGAAATTGTTCAAACTCATATTATTGCATTTATCCAAAACATTCCGTTATTTATTTCGACTTCACGGGTTCCCCAGACATTGATAGATTACCATCTGCCTGTTCAGTCCATATAATCCTACCCTACAGCCGAGTATATGGGTCCTTATGCCAGGATCATGGGGTCCTAGTTACACGACCAGTGCTGCATGCAGGCGGTACCCTCCTTTATGCTGCATGCAGGTGGCACCCTCCTTTATGCTGCATGTAGGTGGCACCCTCCTTTATGCTGCATGCAGGTGGTACCCTCCTTTATGCTGCATGCAGGTGGTACCCTCCTTTATGCTGCATTCAGGTGGCACCCTCCTTTATGCTGCATGCAGGTGGCACCCTCTTTTATGCTGCATGCAGGTGGTACCCCCCTTTATGCTGCATGTAGGTGGCACCCTACTTTATGCTGCATGCAGGTGGCACCCTCCTTTTTGCTGCAAACAGGTGGCACCCTCCTTTATGCTGCATGCAGGTGGCACCCTCCTTTTTGCTACATACAGGTGGCACCCTCCTTTATGCTGAATGCAGGTGACACCCTCCTTTATGCGGCATGCAGGTGGCACCCTCCTTTACGCAGCATGCAGGTGGCACCATCCTTTATGCTGCATGCAGGTGGCGCCATCCTTTATGCTGCATGCAGGTGGCACCCTCCTTTACGCAGCATACAGGTGGCACCCTCCTTTATGCTGCATGCAGGTGACACCCTCCTTTATGCTGCATGCAGATGGCACCCTCCTTTATGCTGCATGCAGGTGGCACCCTCCTTTATGCTGCATGCAGGTGGCACCCTCCTTTATGCTGCATGCAGGTGGCGCCCTCCTTTATGCTGCATGAAGGTGGCACCCTCCTTTATGCTGCATGCAGGTGGCACCCTCCTTTATGCTGCATGCAGCTGGCAAGTTTTCTTATCAATGACCCAGAATACATTATACTTACTTTTTATATTTGATCATAAGTTAATGGTGCATGTAAATTACTTCTGACACTCTAAGTTATTGTTAAATAAAGTTGGCAGCCCTCTGTAATGTAATACAATAATTTATTGTATGTGGATTATCTACATGTATATAGTTAATAATCCATTACAAACGACATAATTTAATAAATAATATTATAACAAGTGCACAATATAGACAATCCGAATTATACTTTATGGGCCTACACGGTTAATATTAATTCGCATTAAGTTACTTGCACAACAAAATAATTCCTAATTGAAAATTTTAACTTAATATTGGTAAGGGCTATCTATCTATCTATCTATCTATCTATACATACAATGGAGGACGCCTTTGTCGAAGCAAAGAGAATCAATAATAATCGTGTCAGGTCAGTGGAGTTCCAGTAGATGGTTTCCCCTCTGAGGTCTTTAAAATGCCAGAGTATCTGAAGTTTATTCACCACATCATAATGGACCTCTGCCGAAATAGGTGCGTCCCACAAGAAATGTAAATAAATAAGTTGGTGCCAGTTCCTAAGAAAGGCAACCTAACACTCTATGGTTCTTTTTGTGGAATCTCGTTGATCTCGATTGCTGCAAAGCTATACAATAGAATTCTATTAAATCGCATCAGGGATCCCATTGAAAGACTGCTCCATGGGAATCAGAATGGGTTCCGTAAAGGTCGTGGGACCATGGAGCCCATTTTGGCACTTAGAAGGACAATTGAAGAGTTATCAAAAAAGAAATACAGATATCTGGCTGTTATCTTTGTTGACTTCTTCAATGCCTTTGATTCAGTCTCTCGCTTATGCATGTTCAGCATTTCATTAAATGGGATTCCTGATGAAATTATTGCAGCAATCAGATCAGTATACGATGGTTCGACAACATTTGTGTCTACTGTTGACGGTGACACAGAACCATTTGAAGTGTTATGGGGCGTCCTCCAGGGAGACACACTTGCGCAATTCTTGTTCATAATTGTGGTTGACTATGTTCTATGCATGTCTTTATATCATCATAATGATGATGGGGTGATGGTAACTCCACCTACTGGCTCCAGAAGTCGAGGAAATTCTGCCACGTACGTAACTGATCTAGACTTTGCTGATGACTTAGGAGTACTCTCAGAATCACTGGAGAGATCCCAACGTCTCCTCAGCTCATTAGAAGTCTCCCTCGGGAATATCGGATCGTATGAACGTAAGCTCTAAGGATGGTATGCTTGAGCACATGGGCGACCTCTGTTACCTGGGATCATGGATCCGGAAGTCAGAATACGACCTTCGAATACGTAAGGGAAAGGCATGGGCAGCCTTGAATGGACTGTTCGGGATTTGGAAGTCACATAGAATAGTTTATACAGTTTGATTATTTATTTAGAGCAGCAGTAGAACCAGTACTTCTATATGGAAAGTGCAAGTTGGGCTCTAACTGCTGATCTCTGGATGGTACATACACAATAATGATACGTCGGGTACACTGTGTCAAGTCTCCAGCAAGGCACACAACTCCAACCAGGCACTATACAGCGTGCGAAGTTGTCTCATTCTCATTGGTCTCAAGCTTGACAATTGAACAAAGCCGCCTCCGCTTTGCAGGACATTATTTTCGCCGTGAGGACCAGCTTGTGCACAATCTTGTACTTTGGCAGCCCCATGGAGAAAATAACCATGGTGGACAGCCCATGAGTTTCGTGAGACGCCTCCTAAAGGACACTGGCCTTGAAGATGTGGATAATCTCGCGAAAGTCGAGGGGGATAGGGAGTTGTGGTGGCGCAATTTTGTTGATAAGCACTATAAGCACTCTTAATGCACGCTGCAATACAGCCTTCCAATTGTTGATTGCATGGTGATGCACAAATTTATTGTTAAGCCGATGTAGCATGGCTTATCAAGAATATGCAGCTTCAATACAACAGGCCGGTTATAGTAGTCTTCTCTTGTGTTTCAAGTGCGCCTAATTTGGATCAAATTCTAGTAATATGGTGACACATTTACAATATTGGCTTTCTAAGGTAAAATACTGACGGTATTCAAATTGTTGTAGTCTTTAATTTCTGATCCTGTATTACTAAAATGTTAATAGTTTTATATTCTGGAATATTCATGAATGAGGTATGTAGCAGCTTAACTACAGAAAACAACGATTGGATATTAACGACTAGGCCGCTAGACACTAAAGTTGTTATGTGACTATATAAAATTTGTGAAATTCCACCAAAATTTGTGAAATTCCACCAAAATTTGTGAAATTCCACCAAAATTTGTGAAATTCCACCAAAATTTGTTTACCTTTACTTATTTTACTTTTTTTTCACCAGGAGAATAATTATAAACCTCTTAACAACCTTCCAAGAGTAAATGTTGATGACATTCTTTAGCTCAAGAAGATAATCCATTATTAATATTAGTTAAAATAATTAATTATAGTATGTTAGGCAAGCAATGTATGAGTTAATATTTCCGGCACTGGGTATCTTTCTACTGAGCTACATGATGTGGGGACTTGGTAATGGCTTATATGTCTACTATACGATTAATAATAGAAAAGGACTCAGCCAGCACGATGTTGGTTATGTGACACCAACCGAAGTGACTGCTTGGCACGTTTTTTGTTTAGTCTGCAGAAACTCAACTACGAAATTCATACATTTTTTGCTCTCTTATATGTCATTCGTCTATACATCTTCCCCTTCTGGAATGTACGTCCGCTAGAAAGTCACGCAGTTGATTTAATTATTGAATCGTCATTTTTGATTTACGTAGTCCCTATCAACTCCCAACCTCAGCTGCAATGCCGCGATAGGAGTATGGAATATGATAAACGGAAAAAATTTCGCTTACATCTTGAAAATCTGGCAACAATCTACCATAAGGATCGGTATGATGGTGAGATACTTGTTGAGTTCGAACTGCCTCAACGTTCAATAACTCGCTACGAATTCAATGGTAAGAGAATAACAGATGTTAGTGAGATGCTCAACCTTTTAAAACAGGTGTTGGCTTGGGGAATCCACCCGGTCATACATTCTTTCCAAAACGAGTTATACAAGAACCGAAGGGAGTGTGGATCTGTATATGACGCTATGTTTCTTCATGGCCAACTAATTAATGAATATTCAACTTTTTATCCGGCTGTTGTTAACTTAATCGATCCTAATTGGTTCTTTAAAATTGTTTCATTCAATGCTTTAAGTCAACGACACCCAAAGCATAACAAACAATCACTAACCTCTTTGAAGGATGAATCAAGTTTTTGTCGCTTTATGTTGGTAGCTCGCACACATATTTACCGTCTCGTCTTGAAACATAACGTGCCTGTTGACCCCGAATTGTTCTTTATATGTTCGGTTGCCCACTCCATGGATCACCTAGCAACCAAACGATTTGGCCACGGAGTTCGCTTAAAAAACTCTGTAACGTCAGACCGGCCATGGAGTAATGTTGTTCACGCAATGTTTTATATTCCGATCGAACGTTCATGGCTAAACCATAACTACTTGGTCTCTAGGAAGAATGACAACACGTTTTACCGTGAGCTTTACGAAGCGTTGTCGAAAGAGAATAAAGAACTTGCAGACTCTGTTGTATTGTCGATTTCATTTTAACTTAAGCGGGTCTGTCAAAATATTCACTCATGTCGATTTAACGTAATGTGTTCCCTGTGTAGTCATTGTTGTTATATGGCGCATTTTGCAGCAGTTCAGTTGGCATCCTTGAATATCACATGAGTCTGAGCTGGAGGTAATCCACAAGCATATGGGAGGCGGATGGATAATAATTGTCTACAAGTCAGCAGTGACAGGAGCTGGTTGAGTTGGCCTCCTACGACTGTAAAACATCCTCTGCCACATGTCATGATGTTCTTATAGGATAGCTATATACTTTTCCCAAGGTGGATTGTGGGGCGAGCCACGAAGTTGGCGGAGCCTTAGCGAATTGACACTGTTAGGGGGTGGGTCAATTTATGCAAATAGTTGTCGTCGTCGTCGTCGTTGTCGTCGTCGTCGTCGTCGTTGTCGTCGTCGTCGTCGTCGTTGTCGTCGTCGTCGTCGTTACGATTTTGACATGCTAATAACTTTGTCGGATTTAAAGCTGCCAAGTTGAAAATTTGTAGGTATCAATATGAGCAAAAGTTGAGATTTTTGAGAGACTTTCAGACACCATCAGTGCAATGGTCTCCCGCTAGAGGGCCACATGTCTAAACATTAAATGCCCTCCCATTTCTTTGCTTTTAATCCGTTTAAGCTGAAACTTGGCAGATATGTATTAGACCATTAGCTGTAACTTTCAAAGGAGGCGAATCCATCTGCAGTTCTCCAGTCTGCCGCTAGAGGGCCAAAGGTCTGAAAATGAAATCGTTGTCGTCGTTATGATATTGACATGCTTATAACTTTGTCGGATTTAAAGCTGCCAAGTTGAAAATTTGTAGGTATCAATATGAGCAAAAGTTGAGATTTTTGAGAGACTTTCAGACACCATCAGTGCAATGGTCTCCCGCTAGAGGGCCACATGTCTAAACATTAAATGCCCTCCCATTTCTTTGCTTTTAATCCGTTTAAGCTGAAACTTGGCAGATATGTATTAGACCATTAGCTGTGACTTTCAAAGGAGGCGAATCCATCTGCAGTTCTCCAGTCTGCCGCTAGAGGGCCAAATGTCTGAAAGTGAAATCGTTGTCGTCGTTATGATATTGACATGCTTATAACTTTGTCGAATTTAAAGCTGCCAAGTTGAAAATTTGTTTTGTTGAAAATCAGTTCAACAGTCACCCGCTATAGGACTACTTTATGCCTGAAAGTGAATAGATTCTCCCGTCTCATTGATTTTAATCAGTTTAAGCTGAATCTTGCCATATATTCTGGACCACATGCTGCGTCTTTGTGGGGGGGGGGGGGGGGGGGGGGAGATTTAATCGGTCTGCCGCTATACGACGAAATTTCTGAAAGTGAGATCCGTCTCTCATTTCGTTATCCGTTATTCAAGATGAAACTTGGCCGATGTACGTATGTACTATTCATCCATAGGCTGTGTCTTTGTGGGGCTGGAGACCCTAATCCATCTTCAGTTCTCACTATACCGCTAGAGTCAGAAATGTCTGAATAGAAATGAAAGAGGTAAAAAGTGATTAGGCGAAATCTGCTTAAAATTTGCTAATACAGTAATACTTTCGAATTAGTACTTAAATTAAATTTAAGTCACGTGCTGCGCGAAGGCCCCACTTCGTGTATATATTATATCTTCAATGACTCCTGGAGTCCATTGATAATTAATGCCTCTAACTTATAATGCTTATAATGTCTCATAACAAAGGAAATTTATGAAATTTGCAGGATTTTATCCTTAACTTACTATTAAACTGTTTTCGGCTGGCAGCATTATTTTTAGAAGAAATCTAGGTAACAAGACAGCCACACATGTCCCTATGGTGACACGGCCATCTCAGTTCACTTCGTAGTTCATAATAAGAAGAGGAACTCTTCCCTTGTGCAGAAATACTTCCTCGGCGTGGGCAGGAGGACTGCTCTGGCTTAGGAATCCTACTGTAAAGTAACAATTCATATTTGGTATTTCTAACAGGTATTTTGCAATGGTCCATGAAGAAGTCAAACATACATAGTGCCCCGAACATAACCAACATAGTGCCCCGAACATAACCAACATAGTGCCCCGAACATAACCAACATAGTGCCCCGAACATAACCAACATAGTGCCCCGAACATAACCAACATAGTGCCCAGAACATAACCAACATAGTGCCCCGAACATAACCAACATAGTGCCCCGAACATAACCAACATAGTGCCCCGAACATAACCAACATAGTGCCCCGAACATAACCAACATAGTGCCCCGAACATAACCAACATAGTGCCCCGAACATAACCAACATAGTGCCCCGAACATAACCAACATAGTGCCCCGAACATAACCAACATAGTGCCCCGAACATAACCAACATAGTGCCCCGAACATAACCAACATAGTGCCCCGAACATAACCAACATAGTGCCCCGAACATAACCAACATAGTGCCCCGAACATAACCAACATAGTGGCCCGAACATAACCAACATAGTGCCCCGAACATAACCAACATAGTGCCCCGAACATAACCAACATAGTGCCCCGAACATAACCAACATAGTGCCCCGAACATAACCAACATAGTGCCCCGAACATAACCAACATAGTGCCCCGAACATAACCAACATAGTGCCCCGAACATAACCAACATAGTGCCCCGAACATAACCAACATAGTGCCCCGAACATAACCAACATAGTGCCCCGAACATAACCAACATAGTGCCCCGAACATAACCAACATAGTGCCCCGAACATAACCAACATAGTGCCCCGAACATAACCAACATAGTGCCCCGAACATAACCAACATAGTGCCCCGAACATAACCAACATAGTGCCCCGAACATAACCAACATAGTGCCCCGAACATAACCAACATAGTGCCCCGAACATAACCAACATAGTGCCCCGAACATAACCAACATAGTGGCCCGAACATAACCAACATAGTGCCCCGAACATAACCAACATAGTGCCCCGAACATAACCAACATAGTGCCCCGAACATAACCAACATAGTGCCCCGAACATAACCAACATAGTGCCCCGAACATAACCAACATAGTGCCCCGAACATAACCAACATAGTGCCCCGAACATAACCAACATAGTGCGCCATACTTCAAAAGAAAAAGATAAAGGCCTCATTGGCTGACCAACTCATCCAAACCTGAAGAAAGGGTTTAGCAGAAGACAACACAGGATCAACACCACTGCCATTTAATCTGAGCTGGTCAATGAGGTGATTGATGCCATCAATGATATGGATGTAATATTTTGAGGCATGGAAAGCAAATTAATTCCCTCCTTGGAAGGAAGAGACAACTATATATCAGGGTAACATTCGAATCCCCTGCTGAGCGATCCCCTATCGACAAGGTTGCAAGGTTCACTTTACGAAACGGCTGAATAATAGTCGAGTACCACTCATCACTTTACTATAAGTATATACCATGTATCTTTCACAGTACTCCAATGAATATTCCACTCCGAGAGTCCTGAAATATAAACTGTTGCAACTTATATTAAGACGTCAAAGCTCCTATCTAATGTTATATATTTATTATTAAGACCGTATTATTAAGATCATCAAGTCCCACTTTGGTGTAGTAGTTGCATTGAATTCACATCTATCGGAGGTCGTGGGTTCAACCCCCGCATGAGGGCCAGGGCAGTTTTCGTTTCGGCACGAATGTTTTGAAGGGACTATACAGGGCGCATATCTACCTTGCATCCTTAAATGGTAGCTTAATGAGTACTGGAGTTTCCTCTGGGGAGTATAGTTATCGGGGGAACGCACAGGAAATAAGTCTTCAGACTTTGGTACTACTTTTTTTATCAAAACCTGTGGTGTTGATGACATATCACCAGACGCATTAAGATCTATGAATACTTAGTACTAATTCAATGTACTGTGCGTGATTACACAACAAGAAATAAAGACTATCGAGCTGGTTGCTGTCCCAAAGAAGGGAAACGTAAGGCAAAATAGAAATAAGGGAAAATAACAAAATAATTATTTAATAACATTTAAAAATATAAAAATGTTCTCTGATTTCGTGATTAAGAATTTATTAGAATAGATAAATATTCAGCGACCAGGTAAACTCCAATAGGAAAACTTTTATCAAGGTGGTGTGCTTTTCTTTTATTTTGACAGACAGACTGTCCGGCAGATAGTTGCACCGACAGACATAATCTAGATTTCGAAAAAGTTAAAACTTAAATCAGCTACCAGATAACCCCCCTAGCGAAAATCTTAGCAAGGTGTTGTGGATTGTGTTTTCTTTATTTATCGACATATATATGCAGACACGAAGTGGGGCCTTCGCACAGCACCAACCGGAGAGCCAAAGGCTCGACAGAGAATTATGAGGTATAGATACTGCAGCCTATTTAACGGAACATAGAACCCACCATCAACACCAACTTCAAACCTCATAATTTAACGGTCTAGTATCACCCCTTATCAAGTAGGCACTTTGCTTTGATCTTTTTTTAGGTGGATCTTTTAAGGATTTTTCCAGGAGAACGGCGAAAGCTAGAACGATTCTGTTTGCGCGATCTGGTAGATGACCCTAGCGCGATAGCTAGGAGTTTTTGTGGAAAAAATCTGTTAATTAATTAATTAGTAATTAGCGATTAAAGATTTCTAATTGATTTTTCTCGAAAAGTATTTGGTTTTTCCCCTAGCAACGGTGTTTTTTTTTGTTCATCTCGGTAAGATCTAAAAAAAGTTCAGTCATCGCTATGGCCCTCCTATTACTGTTAATTAGTACTAATTAGCCGAAAACTAATTAGCGTCGTAACTCGAAAACACTAAGAGCTATGAAAAAACGTAACATCACAAAGTTGTTCGGAATTTTATTCTACACAAAAAAGTCTCTGGCACCGATGCCGTATCTCCTACCGTTAATTAGTAATTAACTAATTACTTAATTACCTAATTGGCGGGGGGGCTTTGTCCCCCCCGCCCCCAAATCCTTATTCACAAGGTGTATCAAAGCGGTTTACTATTTTACAAATGATAATTACTCTAAAATCTTTTGAATCAAACTAATTAACGATTTTACTAATTAGTAAAGTTCCCCAAATTAATTAATAATTTATCCAATCCTGCTGCAATTAATTAAACTGCTGAGTCGTCAGCCTGGTTCAGCAAAAGTCAGTAGTTGGTAGTATGCTCCAAAAACTGTGTTCATACTACTGACCTATGCCGGTAGCTACTACCTAGCTCTGTCTGTATGTAGCTAATCATAGTCTGCAGTGCCGGTGTACTCTGGGTCTGCTATCGGTACTGTCAGTCCGAGCTGTATGCACTGCTTGCCTAGAACAACCACATCCGGTACAGCCAGACAGCAGTACTGCGCCGCGGTACCGGGTACCTTTTGTCTGTTCTTAAGACATGTACAGATGTAAGGGGATGCTTTAGGCTTTCTGGCAGTTATTTAAAACGTTGTAGGCAGATGCCCAAGGTTGGCAATAATGTTCCCCATGGTCGGGCGCACTCTGAATGCCTAAATTACGGTTGTTTGGTGCAGTTAAAAGTTGCCTATGTAGGCTTGTAGGCCTATGTAATTGCGTTATTTCAATACCTCACCCAGGGCTATCTGACGGAATGGATTTTGACCATCAAGGTGGGTAAAGGCCATTGATGGGTATCTGATGCATGCAACAGAAAATTTCATCAGACCGAAATCATGCAGTCAGGACATGATCATTACTGACCGTGTACCGGTAGGTGTCCTGCCTATAGGCAATAACATTTTTTGATATAATATTATGTGAATATGTTTTGGCCGGTAATCTGAAGCTGCAGTCTGGGTCTCAGGTCGAGACAAGACCGTGGTCACCATATCTGGCACCTGATTGGCTCTTACTTTCAAACGTCGAAAATGTGCCCAGGCCTTGATATTTTACGGTACAATTTTATGCGAAAATGTTTTGGACGGTACTCTGAAGCTCCAGTTTGGGTCCCAGGTCGCGACCATACTGTGGTCACCAGATACGGCCTCTGATTAGCTGATTCTTTAAACGTTAATAACTCGAGTTTTATTTTACTTTGTGGTGGAGTTTGAAGGCTAGGAATATTCTCTGGATGATGCCCCAACTCACTGATGATGTTTCATAGCTGTGACGATGAGTTTAACTGGTGCATTGACTCTGCATACGAATTATCGAGCATGGCAATGAGTTTAACCACTGCGTCAACTCAGCGTACGAATTATCCTCCGTGTCAATGAGTTTAACCGCTGAGACGACGCCGCGTTTGAATTATTGATCGTGGCAATGAGTTTAACCACTGCGACGACGCCGCATACGAATTATTGATCATGGAAATGAGTTTAACCTCTGCGACGACGCCGCATACGAATTATTGATCGTGGAAATGATTAACCGCTGCGTTGATGCCGTGTACGAATTATCCTCCGTGTAAATGAGTTTAACCCCTGCGTCGACGCCGCGTCGAATTATCCTCCGTGAAAATGAGTTTAACCACTGCGACGACACCGCGTACAAACTATCCTCCGCGACAATGAGTTTAACCGCTGCAACGACGCCGTGTTTGAATTATTGATCGTGGCAATGAGTTTAACCACTGCGACGACGCCGCATACGAATTATTGATCGTGGAAATGAGTTTAACCGCTGCATCGACGCCGCGTACGAATTATCCTCCGTGGAAATGAGTTTAACCGCTGCGTCGATGCCGTGTACGAATTATCCTCCGTGTAAATGAGTTTAACCGCTGCAACGACGCCGCATACAAATTATTGATCGTGGAAATGAGTTTAACCGCTGCGACAACGCCGTGTACGAATTATTGATCGTGGAAATGAGTTTAACCACTGCATTGACTACACGACACGTACAAATTATTGACTGCGCCTACGAATTTTATTGCTGGGACAACTTTACGAATGAAATATTATCCTCGGCCATTAATGCAATAAATTAATATATAGTAATAATTTTTGCAATTTACGTAATTTACGTTTTGTAATTTTCAACAAATTTAAATTAAATTTATAGTACTGTAATGTTTTTGTTTTGTAATAATTTATTGTAATAAATGCCAATTAATCTCAATTTACTTCTTAGTTCAACCTCTTACCTAGATATAACTACTAAAGTTAAATAAGAAACACAATTATGTGCTTATCAACCCCGCGGGATATATGTATTGGTTTTTTTTATTGGTATTATTGGTATTGTTTACACAAATATTTTTTGGTAATTTTCTATTACCGGTATATATATAATTGTTAATTTAATTTTGTGTGTAAACGCTACGCCGACAACCACTGCTAACAATCGGAAGTATGAAAATGTATCCTGAGTTCGCGACTCTTGTTTATTGTTTTGGTTAGAATAACCTTCCACTGTAA
>JAUCBJ010008604.1:0-79437 GCA_032718475.1 Nemertoderma westbladi | reverse complement strand
ATACTTTATACATGTTTAATTACTTAGTCAATTATAAGAGTATCTGACGACGGCAATTATTATAAAACGTAATAGGGTAATTGTCAGCAGTTGCCGGTGTGTTACTTCCATTGTATTCCAATTACCATCTTAGATTACAATAGGATGATTATATACCATGATAGTTATTGTAAAAGAGATTAACTTTTCCGACATTACTGCCAGTCTGCAGGAAACTTACACGACAACCATGTCTTAGTTTGTTTCATAGACTGAGGAATATACAGTATGTGACGTGACACAGCATTGCATGACACTATTTAGTTATATAGTTGCTAAGGCAAATTTAACTTATAATAATCTTTAAAAAATATATAATAAATAAATTATTAAGAATTTTGGAATATATTTTTTGACATATTTCTGCATATATTGGCATATCTATTGGCATGCAATACAAGGTATGACATATCCCATCACGTGACGGAAAAGGAATGGTACTGTATGACATCGAAGTATATGAAGGCAGGGCATGTCTTAGGGTGTAATATAATGCCATACAGTTATATTATAGCACATTTTAGCATAGCATCCATCACATTTCAACATATAGCATAACTGGGCATTGTGCCTCATGACATGACATAGCACAGCACGCGCAGACCTAGCGCTAGCATGGCAGGGCTGGAACAACACGGCACCGCATTACCCCTCCATTCATGATACTTCATCACGGAACACAATGCCAACATTAATGACAATTACTTAATACATCATTTGGTACTTTGATTGATCCAGCATATAATAATGGGATGATGTGGCATGATATAGCGCCGCCACAACTCCCTATCACCCATGACTTTCGCTAAATCATCCGCTTCTTCAAGGCCAGTGTCCTTTAAACGGTGTCTCACTCATACATTTATCTTATTCCGCAATAAGGATATTATTTTTATCATACATTAGGTAGCTGGGCAACAATGCAATATGTAAAACGGGATAAATTATTTAATTAATTTAAGATATATATTCTATAATTATTAAATTATGATACTTTATACAGTAAGTTTATTAAAATCAAAGTAGTTACCGTTCTCTGTCGGTCGGTTGGTCTGTCGGCTAATGTTGGAAGGCTAACAATCTATTAACATAAATTAAACCAAACTTGGTACTCGAATATAGTCTATTACTATTGGCTTGAATAGAAACCGGACTTTACGCTTGCTAGTCTTGCTTTTGATTGCTGATTGGTTAGGCATTTTAGGCTATGCAATTTGCTCTAAATACTTTTAGTGAAGTTTATATTACACGTAGTCAATTATGCATTGGCGGCACAATATGTCAGAACGCCAGAAGTTCTAGAACGTTAGAGACAAACAGTCAAGTCATAAAATATACATTAATTATCTACTCTGGTTATTATGGTAATCTAATTGTCTATTTTGGGTGTTTCTATTCTACTTGTAATTTCTCCCTTATAGTAAGTAAATGTATTTATTACGACGTTGTGCGACTGTGACTATCGAATCGTAGAATAGGGAGCTTTTATTTCAGGGGGGGGGGGGGGGGGGGTATGGGGATATGCACTGAGCATATGAGAATATGAGGTGGTGAAATATCAACATAAATCACGATCATATAATGTAGAATCTGAGAATAGAATGTATGAGGAATACAATGCGGTACACACAACGATAGTGCGGCAGTGTTCGACAGAGTCCCGAGTCCAGACCTGTGTCCTTGAAGGACCCCTACAGCAGTACGGTACAGAGACAGTATATGCCAGATAATCAGAGCGCTGGGCTATCGGCTGCATAGCGCGCGTAGCAGTAGTCTGACTGTGACGTCATCGCGTGTCACGCGGGTATCTCTAGGTATCAGCAGCGCGGGCTGCGTCCGCGTAGTAGATGCGTACAGTATATCATCACACCCCCCTTCTAGTTTATCAGCGGCAGTGAATAAACTACCCAAGTCTATAGTCTGTTGGGTGGGCGTCTGTGACGTCGAGGGTAGGTGCGCTGTGGTGAGGAGCGCGCAGGGATTAGTGTTTCGCTGGTGAGCGGTGTCGCCCAGCGAATGCCTTTGGGTGAGCCAGACTGGGTGGCGTCATCGTCCCTTGGTGTCCCAGTGGCAGCGTTTAGTGGTGTACCAGCGGTGGTGTCCCCTGGAGACCCGTTGGTAGTGTCCCGTGTTGTCCCGGCGTTGGTGTCCCGTGTTGTCCCGGTGGCGGTGTCCCTTAGGAGGTGGCGACGGTTACGGGTGAGGCAACGGCCGGACGTTGTACGGATGCGATAGCTGCGATGGGAAGCTGCCTCGGCCACGACCCCGGTGCGATCCCAACGCTTTGTGGTCGGGTTCTGGATCCGCACAGGGTCCCCCACTGTGAGAGTGGGAAGTGGTTTGGCCCCACGGTTATAATAGGACGCCTGTGACGTCATCAGCGGTGGCACAGCGGCGTCTAGCGCTGTCCGTGTCGCTTGATGGTCGGCGTTGAAGGCCCTGCTGTGCATGGGCACCCGCGAGCGTATGGGGTGTCCAAACAGGATTTGGGCTGGTGATAAACCGTGGGCGCGGGGTGAATTGCGCAGTTCTAGGAGGCCCTCCTGGAATGCGGCTGAGTTTATTTTGCCTCCTGTCTTTGTAAGGAGGGCTTTGAGAGCTTTGACGGCTGACTCGGCGTGGCCGTTGCTCTGCGGGTATTCGGGGGAGGAGAAGGAATGCTCGACTCCCCAGTTGCGGAGGAAGTCCGTCATGTTCGACCCCGCAAACTGTGGTCCGCCGTCGGAATAGAGTCGCGTTGGGGCTCCAAATCGGACGAAGACATCCCGTAGATGGGTGGCAGTTGTGGCGGCGGTGGGGTGGTTGGTGTATCCGTAAATTTCAGGCCAACCGGAATATAGATCCGCAACAGCGAGGTAGTCGTGGCCGTCTTGGAAGAACAGATCGCCCGAGATCTGCTCGAAGGGCCGGGTTGCCTCGCGATCTCGTAGGAGTGGCTCCTTGGCGAGACTCGGACGGTAGGTGAGGCAGGGCTCACACGCTGAGACCGTCGTCCGGACGTCATTCGTGAGTCCGGGCCAGTAAACAGTTTGGCGGGCACGCCGGAGGGTCTTCTCTACCCCTTGGTGGGCGGCGTGAAGTCGCGCGAGTGTGTTCCGTCGCGCGGCCCGCGGGACCACGATCCGCTGTCCGTAGAGGACTAGGTCACGATCGGTGGTCAGTTCCTCCCTGATCGACCAGTAGGGCGTTACCCCCGGGATGTGGTGGGAGGACGGCGGGAACCCGGACTGTGTGGCGTCGAGGAGCGCGCAGTAGTCGGGGTCGTCCCGGGCCGTCTCGCAGAGCGAGTTGAGGGTGAGGTCCGCGAAGTTGTCAGTGGGCTCCGAGCCCTCCGTGATGGCCGCAACCGTTGCTATGGTAACCGCGTGGAGATGGTAGGCCATCTCGCCGTCGTCGATCAGGTCGTCGGGGGACGGATCATCGACGGGTGCACGGGATAACGCGTCAGGAATGCGGTGTTCCTTTCCTTTCCTCCATACCGTTGTGAAGGAGTAAGGAGTGAGTTTCGACTTAAGCCGCTGGAGGCGTGTGTTATCCGTGGCGTCGATCATGTATCGATCGAGGATTGTCACCAGTGGTTGGTGGTCGACAATGAGAGTGAAGTTGGGGAGGCCCAGTAGGTAAAGTTTACATTTGTGGGCGGCCCAGGCAACGGCGAGCAGTTCAAGCTCCACCATCGCATAGCGCGACTCGGTTTCGGTGATAAACCGCGATCCGCACTCCACTAATCTCCAGTTGTCGTCATGGCGCTGGAGTAGCGCGTACCCGAGTCCGTTCTTCCGGGAAGCGTCGGTCTCGAGTTTAGTCTCGCGTTCCGACTCGAAAGGGAGCGAGAACTGGGGGCGAGAGAAGCGAGAGTTTTGTTCTCTCGAAAGCCGCCTCGTGGTCGGAGGTCCAGAGGAAGGAGTTTCGCGAACTGAGGAGGGGGCGGAGGGGCGACATTGTAGAGGAAATGTCGGCCGAAAACGGGGCGAGTTGTTCGACGAGTCCGACGAAACTCCGCAGGTCGGTTATGTTTGTCGGCCGCGGGAAACTCGCGATGGCCCGGAGCTTTGCCGGGTCGGCCCGTATCCCGTTAGCCCCGACGAGGTAGCCCGCGAACTTGACTTCGCGCTGGGCGAACTGGACCTTGTCGGGATGCAGGGAGATGCCTGCCTCGCGACAGCGTTGGAGGAAGCACCGAACACTGGCGAGGTGCTCGTCGAGAGAGTTGTTGTACAATAGGACGTCGTCGACGAGTTTAGTGAGGTTTGGCAGGTCCCGGAGGGCATCGTCGCCCCGCCGGTTGTACTCGTCCCCGCTCGAGATGAGTCCCATAACACTCCGACAGTGTTTGTAACGGCCCCAGGGCGTCACGAAGGTGGTGAGGAGTTGGGTTTCCTTCTCGAGGGGTACCTGGCAGTAGCCGGAAGCAGCGTCGAAGGCGGAGAAGAACTTCGCCGAAGACGGAATGGCGACGGTCATCGGATGGGCCCAGTCGGTGGGCTCCGTCACCCGTTCGATGACCTCGCGCTTCACCATCTCGTCGAGGAGATGTTTTACCTCGTCCCTCATGGCGAAGGGGATGGGCCGCGCACCGTTTACGTGGAACGGTGTGGCGCCTTCCTTCAGTTCGATCCGCATGGGTTCGCCCGCCATGGTTGTAAGGGGTTTCGATGTGTCATCGAAGACATCGGCGTACTCGCGGAGGAACTCGTCGCGAGTTCGTAAAGTAGCCGCCCCGGGAGAGGAAGTTGTTAACGAGTTTATGCGGTGCGGGAAGTCCTTCGCGATGATGTCGAGGTTGCGCATGGCCTCGAGGTTGAGAATCATTCCGTCGATCTCCGGAGAGACGACGACGGTGACCGGTGCCGAATTTCCACCATAGGAGATCCGGGCGTGGAAGATTCCAGTAATCGCGAGAGGGTTCTCGTTGGCCGCGAGTAACTCGGGTTCGTTGAGGGGGTAAGGAAGCAGGTCCTTCTCCTTCCCTCCTATCGACTGGTAGAGTTTGCTGCCCAACATGGTGGCAGCCGCGCCGCTGTCAGGGAGCGCATGCGGGACGGTGCCCATGTGTTTGGCAGTCCGCGCGTAGCGGAGCTCTATCGGGATGCGCTCGAGGGCGCACGTTGCAGGCGGGTACGTAACGCCGCCGACAACATGGTTGACGTGGCGGGATGCCGGGGGGCTGCTACTCGATCGCAGGATGGATCGGAGTTGAGCCGTGCAGAGGATAGAGTTTATCCGTGGTTTCTCGTAGGAGGCGGAGTCGGACTTCCCGGGTGATTTGGGTTTGGACCGGCAGACGGCCCGGAAGTGTCCCGCCTTCCCGCACGAGCTGCAGGTGGCGTCCCTGGCGGGGCAATGTGCTTTGCCAGCCGCGTGTTGTCGTCCACAGTTTGTACACGCGCGTTCCGAGTTGGTCGGTTGCGGTTTGTCGGACTGTGGTTTCCGTTTGGAGGAGTTCGAGCGCGAACGTTTGTAACTCGAAGTTACCTTGGCGACGGGTCGTCCCCGGCCGATAATCGTGTCGTTGCGCTCGCTCGCTTCCATTGTCTGGGCGATTCGCACACAGTCGTCCAACGTGGGCTGTGGAAGAACCTTGAGGAGTTCTGTGCGCGTCTCGGAGCTGCGGATTCCAACCAGGATCTGTGTGACGATCTGGCGGTTCCGGCAGTGGTCGCAGAGTTCTGCTGCGTCCGCGAGTTCTTCGAGCGCAATCCGATATGCGTCGAAGTTCTCGTTCGGCCCCTGTTTCCGGTCGTGGAAGCGGATTCCGTCGATCGCAATGCTGCGTTTCGACCGGAGGTGGGCCTGCAGGGTGTCGAGGATCGAGTCCGTCGTCGTATCGGGATCGTCGATGTCGACACGTAGGGTGACCGTCAGGGTCTGCTGGAGGTCCCGGCCGAGAGCGGACACGAGGGCGTAGACCTGTGCGTCTCGGGGGAAAGTTGAGGCTTGCTGGCGGTGCGCGTGCACCCGCCAAGCCTCCCTCCAACGTCGGAATGGGGTAAACTCGATGTCCCCATCGATTTTTTCGAGGCCGGTTATGTCTAAAACGCGGCGTCGATGTGGCGGGTCGGCTCCCGGTGCCGGGCCCGCGGCGGCAGGTTGTCCCGCAGCAGGGGCGGGAGGTGCAGCTGCGGCAGGGACCGCGCCTTGTTGGACCTGGAGGGCGGCGATCAGTTGCGCCATCCGAGCGTCCGCGTCTGCTCGCTGCAGGGCGGCGTCCGCCTGCTGCTGGACCAGTAGAGCAGTAAGTTTGTCGACTCGTGCATCCGCGTGGGCCTGCTGTTGGAAGAGTTCGCGTCGCAGGTCGGTGATGCCTGTAGGCGTGCCGGTGGCCGGTTCGGTAGCATCCGTGTCCGGGTCCGAGTCACTTGCTTGTCGACGTCTCGACATGATGTACCGGTACTCGCGTACTCGTATGTAGGTGTAGGCCTCTTTCGGTATGTTCAATCTGTCCGGAGATTACCGCGAAGTTCGACTGCAGCTCTTAGAGGTAGCAGGAACACAACTGCGCCATATGGGGATATGCACTGAGCATATGAGAATATGAGGTGGAGAAATATCAACATAAATCACGATCATATAATGTAGAATAGAATGTATGAGGAATACAATGCGGTACACACAACGATAGTGCGGCAGTGTTCGACAGAGTCCCGAGTCCAGACCTGTGTCCTTGAAGGACCCCTACAGCAGTACGGTACAGAGACAGTATATGCCAGATAAGCAGAGCGCTAGGCTATGGGCTGCATAGCGCGCGTAGCAGTAGTCTGACTGTGACGTCATCACGTGTCACGCGGGTATCTCTAGGTATAAGCAGCGCGGGCTGCGTCCGCGTAGTAGATGCGTACAGTATATCATCACAGGGGGGGGGGGGGGGGGGGGCTGCAAAAAATGCTTATATATTTTCCTTTCAGAATTCACATGGCGCCTTCGTGTATGGCGGCTTAGCATCAAAATATAAATTAATGAAAACCTCTCTATGAAACAATAAAAATGCTTACACAATAATTATTACTGAAATATATTTTTTTTTATTACTGGTACTGCAGTAATAAATATTTGTTAACTGCAGTAACAAATAATTGTTACGGCAGCAATAAATAATTTTTCTGCAGTAACATATGCGGAATATACAGGCAATTAAGTGTTATATATAGCGTCCCTATAGCCCTCAGTTCAACAACTATTTCAATTAACAATTTAATTAATAAACTTTAACTAATTCAGTATCGATTTTATTATGATTTGTAAATATATTATATAAAATCTCTAGAGAAGGGGGGGGGGGGGGGGGCTATAAATTTAAAAGACAAGTGACTGGTGTCTACCGCAATAATATGAATTACCTACTGTAATAGTGTAAGAGCTCTGTGTTGACAAGGCTCGTTTGATGTTTCTTTATAGTAGTATACTGTGTAGTAGAGTAGACCATGGGCGCGTGTGTTTACTGTGTTTGGGTGACCAGATGGGGTGGTTATGGGTGTGTATGTCGCCTCTTCGGCTATGCCTTATAAGCTTATATGGTTTAGTCTTCATATATTAAATAAGGGCGGTTACAGTGTAGTTTACCTTCTTAGTCAAGCAAGATGCGCCGCCACTACAACTGTAGGCGCCAACAGGCTGATGTTGTTGGTTCTTTTTAATTTATTGCATCTTCATAGCAGATTACTGATTGGCTTGTACATTTTGACAGGAACTCTGGGCCATCGCGTTGCTCTTATTGGCTATTGGTTGACTGGTATGCTAGTTAGTTTCCCGCTGCCCTCACCTTCCATGAAGATGTTAAATCCATCATATGGAAGGATTATAATCATACTTAATTTATTGTACCTAAAAAATTTATTATTATTTTGCGCTATTTATAAGTTTACGTTTAATGTATTTGTATTGGTTTCTATTGTTTGCATAATATATAAATAAATATATCTATCTATACATGTTAATTGTATAGAACAATTCCCTTAATTAGTGTGCAACGTGATGCCTGTTGTATCTGTGTTACAATACAAAATCTTCAATAGTCCGAGAGTCACCATGTAAATAATACCAGGTTTTCTTTCACTTTTCGGTCGTAATGGTATTGGAATTTTGGTGGATTTAATTTGAATTTTAAAGAATTTGTATTTTTTTTAATTTCTTCCTATTAAGTGTTTTATAGCGCTTATTTATATCTTATAACCTGTACGGTACAGATACTAATTCGTTTATTGTTTTGGTTATATTTAGCCATATAACTGCAGAACATGTGCATACTTCACATGGGCCGCCATAGTTTTATGATGGCTCACCCACACGTCACGACAAAAGCGTATGAAAAGCTTCGCAACAACCATATTAAACCCGTTATTTTATTACGATTTTTCGAATGATAAATATGTTTATTATTGGTCTTAAATGCTTTACATGAGTCATGAGGGTACTTTCGACGCAATCAACTTACTCGGAAAAATACCAATCAATAAGTACTGGTACAGATTTAATATTAGTTTTTTATATGTCCCATCTTTATCATTATGTAATATACAAATAATATAAATAATAAACTTTTCTTGAGGACATAACATTGAAGGATGTCACTATCTTATTAAGAAGATGAGTGAGATATTATTAATTTCATAATGTTCGGGAAACCCCCTCAGTCAACCACCCAAGTTGTAACTGTGTGGGGTCATTATTATTACTAGCCTATATGACTAACTGCTCTGAACTTCGGTAAATATGTTAGTTTAGTGAAGTGTGTGACGCAAAGCCAAACACCCACTGTTTACAACAATTGTTCATGGATCGTGGGCGGTCACAACTTATGCCTATTCACTATTAGTCTAGCTAGTAATCAACAAATTGGCATTCAACAAGCTCTATTTGAAGGTCTATTGTCATTACTAATACTATATTATACTATATAGATTAGCTTAGGAATTCCGAACTACGATATTGCAGTGGGTTGGATTTACCTTAGTTCTTGGATAATTCCACATTCGTAATCGTTATTATTATAAGGATAGGCTAATTGTAAGCCCTCTAACCTCTATGGGGCCAATAAGTAATGGTTTAAATTCCCACTAGGATACCTTTAGGCTATAAACAATATATTACATTAGGATAAGGCACCCACTGTGCCACGTTGCTCATACTACAAGAGAATGTTATTAATACCTATTTAATTGCCTTCATGTTAATTCGCTAATAATTTCGGTTTAGTAGAGTAAAATATCAATAGATTTATAAGAATTTGATTTGCTGGTTTTAAGTACCTACCGCGGTAATTCTTTATTGCTTTGTATAAAATAAAGTGAAACAAATAAAATATGACATTGTCGATAGTCATTATATATGGATGCAGTTGGGATTTTTATCTACGAGACTAAACAGAAATAACATATCTGAAGTATCAAGGTGAGTCGGAAAATGCCTCCAATTCTATATTTTTAAATTAGTTTTCTCTATATTATATTATAATAATGCTCTATGTTATGAATTAACCAAATGGTACGGTTTCTGATAGTTGCCAAACCTCCCGCACATAATATTCGTTATCGGAAAATCATAATTCGTCTTTAATAAGGTATCAACGACATCCTACATCAAGGCCATTCAAATGGGGAATAGTTGACAATATGATAATAATACATTTATTTGCATAATATAATATAAGTACCACTTGAAAATATTCTTGGAGTCCAAGTTTTATCTCAATTGTGCGGATGTAATTGCAGGAATTGTGAATTTCTCTAACTTTATCACGATTGACTCTTCGTACTCACATAATAATTCGGTGATTACAGCCGGGAATATGGGTGACTTTTGGTCTGTCCTCATTGTAATATTGATAATGATATTGCCTAGGTGGTTATTGGTTCATAAGCTACGATGTCGACCCTATGCCCCATGTATCAGCCCCATCTCTCAATCGACAAGTGGTTGGCGGCCTTATCTTTGACTTCCTACAAGAATATATTCCAACAGTACAACGGAGTTGAGGTCAGTCAGTACATGTAACTATATTTCATTACTCATCAGTCTCTCTCATTTTATTAATCAGTTGTGTACGATTTTCTCGCAAATGTGCAAATTCATGATGTAAGTCAATTCCTACAATATATCACAATATAAAACTGCCAGTCAGAAAGAATATAGGATTCATTTCAAATATATATTCAAAAGTCTGCATCATTAATTATTAGTTTGTAGCCATTGGTTTCTAGATAGACGTTAGGCACTTAAAATGTAATAAATAGCTATAATTCATATGGTAGTACTTAAACGGTATGTCTTCTTATAGTAAAAGTATTAAATTGTATTACAATTATTTTTGTCACGCTCTTTATGCTGTAATTTGTAATTGTAAAAGATGTAATTTCTTTTAAAATTTTAATTAAGCCATTTAAATCCATAATAATTATTTTATTATTATATTTTATTTTGCAATTTATTATAATGTGATGTTTTTAGAATTTTTAGTAATATATTTATTTTGGACTTTAGAACGACGGATTTGGATTGACAATTAATTGCATTACCCGGCATTATTATTTTAATAAAGGTAAAAAGAAAGCAAATGTTACTTATAATAGCAACTCGGTGATAATCGGGACTATTTCCATTCCATCCATATTGAATATTGTTATAATGCGTTGATCCATATTCTGTGAGCTATATATTTATATTCCAATAAAATAAGAGTCTCAGTGTGTGTCTGTCGTTCTTAGTCAATATCTTCAAGAACCCTGTGTCTTGGAGGCTGTCAATTATAGCTTTCAGACACTTTTACTTGGATTTCGGTTCATTTTCATTGAGATTTAGGTGGTTGCGGACCCATAATCATGTCATGGAAACTAATTTCTATAAAAAAAAGTGTAGCGAACTGCGCCAACCATTAGTTAGTAGCAGCACCTCTACCGCGCTGATGTCTTTCCTTAGCAGAACTAAAAACTGAAAGCATTGTCTGCTACCTTTGTTGCGTAATCCATAATGAGCTTTTTGGTATAGAGCTATCATGCTATGGTGCTTCGCTTCCTTTGAGTATTAAGGCGTGGTGGGGCTGTCAGTATAGGGGCCTTTCGGTTCTTCCAAAGGGCCTCAAATTGTCTTCCGAAGAAAAGCTTTTTTTTCTTCTCGCCGCAGTAATTTCCTTTATACAGTACACCTCCGAGGTTAGCGAAAGGAAAGCTCCAGTGATTTAATTGGAATTCAGATTGTTGCTGAGGGCTTGGAGACCGTTTTATGCTGCATTATAATATGTAGCCTGAAGTAACGGGAATCGATCGTAGGTATGACCAACTACTCCCAACACACTAACTCAATGGGTATTCCAATACGAGAATGTTGATCGACTTTCTGGGGAAGCAATGCGCTAATGCTGTGATTGATTGCGTCACATTTCCATGCCTATCTAATATCTCCTACTACAACAGTAGGACGATTATCTTGTAATTATTTTTGTCTTTCCGTATTCAAGAAGAGGCCCATTTATAATTTATTGGGAAGAGTTTTGAATAATAATTAATTGGTTGCGGCTGATGGGTAGTGAATTATTCATTTCATCCGTGGAAAGATTAAGAAAGAATGACAGGCATTTTTATGTCACCGAGTTTAATCTTGATAGGCTTTTTCTCATTAAGTTTTTACTACTTATGGTGTGGGTTTGTGCGTTGATTAATTCGTGAGCGAGCAACTATGTTAGGAGCATTAAAGCATATACAGTTACCGGTATACCCGCCAAATCTATACATGCCATTCTGTCCCATCCCTGTCCGGTGGAATGTTTGAACATAAAAGGGCTTTGCATCAGCTCGGGGTCATTGAAATTTGGTGGTATGACTGGAGTCAACGGAAAACTTTTGAAAATTTTTACTGAGGATCCGTTTTTCGGGATCAAAGTTCAGAGTTTTCACATTAAAAAAAATTATATTTTGACCGCGTGAGTGCTAATATACTTGTATGGTAAGGTTCACTGACTGTGTGTGCACAAAGTACAGACAACGTATATACCATGTATTCTACATTCCTTATTTTTTTGCTTATAGTACATATTTGTGTTCCAGGAAATTATCATGTGGAACGAAACTGATCTGAAGGAGGCAGGGGTTCGAACTGGGGCCCACAGGGCGATACTGGGTTCCAGTATACTGAAACTCCGACAGAAACTCAAGCAGAAATACTCCAGAGATTCCGGGAATTGGTCTCCACCAGGGTTGGTTGAAATTTAACGCATTTCAATGTAAACTAACACGCCCACCGTTTTTTTAATTAATTACATCGTAATATCATGCCATTGCCGCTGAAAGAGTGGATATGATATGAAAATATGACATTTAGGCTGTTAATAAAATTAGATATTTAGACAGTTAGGGACTGAACTGACAAATACTAACTGTCTCAAGGATTGGCTCATGGCCATGGCTTAACATAAATTATATTAACTACAGCATATAATTAAATGTTTAATTTTTCACAATTTCAATAATTTATTAGTTTTGTGATTTATAACTTATTTGAAATTATATTTACATATTATAAGATAGTTAAAAATGTTGGTGTTTGTAACTATTTACATCTACTCTAACTCGTATATCCCGCTCCACCCTGTTAGCTGATATTATCCGCTATCCTGTTTGTCTATAAAATATAATTTGATGGCTTATGGCTTCCTAGCATATGCATTAACCGCGTCAGAGAATCATTAAAATAAGAAAGTGACCTTCTAAAATAATAACATGAAAATATAATCTTACTTAAATTCAACCTTCAGCATTTCCTTAAGACATAATTTTATCAGTTCATCAGGCTGTTTGTTATTACTGAGTAACATTTCGGTTACTGTAGTATTAATACAATATAACATTGATTACAAACGTATGATGATATCCTTCAATGTGTGCTCAAGGGCCTAATGCAATTAGTGTTATCATATTTACAGACCGCCAGTTCAATATCCCATATGGCCAACAAAGTTACTCATCAATTAGGTATTATTAACTCGTAATTAGTTATTAAAAATTTATTACTCAGTTCTGTTTTGTTATTGTTCTAACTTTTTCATTGTTGTTATATTCATATATTCCTTTAATAATAAAATGTAATTATAATATAATTATATACTTGGCTCGGGTTTTGTTTTAACTCACAATAATTGAGTATGCGTCGATTTCTTGGACTTTGATAGTAAAGCCAATTGCATTAGTACAAATTATAGACTTGATTGGCCTGTATTGTAGGTATTAATTCGTGTCTTTATAAGCTAACCTCCCACCGCAGAAGATATGGAAATGTCACGTCTATGTGACATAGAGAATTATTTTTTAGATATGGAGTTTTTAGTTGAAGGTTGAGAGCTGGGTGCTGGGGTCTGTGTGTCGTCTGTGTATTTAGTGGTGGATTATATGTAGTGTTTCTGTCAGACCGACACACTGTCTGCAATATAAGAGTCTTAGGAAGCTGTCTCTATTCGATTTATGTTAAATGGTGTTGACTACCTTGAAGCTGCATCTCACCCACCCAATGGTCTAAGGAGTTGACTGGAAGGAGGATTTATCAGTTACCACTGTTGATTTAAACTCCCTTTAATTCGGTAGCTTCACTTTCGAATAGTATAGTATATAGTGGTTGTCATTTTAGTCGGTGAGGAGAGGCAAAGGAGTTGTTATTTACAGTGTGTTTGAATATTTTATTGTAATATAATATTTTTATATTTACTCCAACATTTATTATATTGTATTTCTTATAAAAGTTCAAGCATTGTGGGGATACCTATATCCGGTTTGGTACACATTAGAGCCAAACCACATTTTGTCTTACAGTGCCGGAATATAATATAGCCACTGCTATTTTGGCAGGTTATACAGTAGTGGCGCCGTTGTTGGCTTTTATTGTCGGAAATTCCACTATATTTGTTACATTATGATTTAGGGTTAGGTTTGCAATGTTCCAATTGGGGTTGAGGTTGGGTATGGGCTGTCAGGACACCAATCTAAACCAATATTACACCATTAGAAAGTTACTTTTTTACCAAGTTACTTTTTCTATTTAGTTAGTAATTTACTTGAATAACTAGCTGTTAATATTACTTTGTTATGAGAATTTTGAATGCAGCAAAATACAATTACTTTCAGTTTATAACTTCTGCCATTAGAGATGTTTCGTAGACGACGCAAGAATAAATTGGAGGAATCTCGGCGGACACATTCCGTGACGTCATTAAGTCAATTATTTTGTCTTCCGATTTCAGGAAGTCTCAGGTTCGTTGCGCCGAGTAAGCGAGTTTAAATTGATTCAATCTATCATCTGCAATCCGCCCTCTAGTTATTCATTCATACTCCTCAACAAACAACGGCTGTTCTGTTACATTTTTAATTTATGATGAGTTTCTTTTCTTCTTTGGGCGGCTCTCTCATCCACCAATCTAGAACAACATAAATAGCTCCTATAGATTACGCGTCTTTAGTCTATCTATCTACCTATCTGTCATTTTTAGTTAAACATGGCCGAGTATATATTGACATATCTTTATTATTTATATATATTGTATAGTCTATAACCTATCTATAATAAGAGTAGATAATGTTTCTAATGCTGTTGCGACTACATCAACATTTTACCTATATTATTATTACTACTACTATTATTACTTCAGACATACTATGTATGTTGTACATATTGTTAATGGAGATAATATAATATTATCTCCATATTATATTCGCCTAAAGGTTTACGTCCAAAGTGTTACTAAATCAACGGCGTAAATGTAAATGTGTCAAATGTGCACTGCCACTGATTTATACCAGTACCATAACTAAGTATCTAACTACTACTAAGTGTTTGTTCATACGACCGAGAAACTATAAAATATACTGTTATCTTTCAGTTCACTCAATCGCGATTCTAAACGGGATTCACTTAGGAAGTCAGAAGGTTGTGAAGATATTATCGATGGGGTTATTGTCAACCGGGTAAGTATAGCTTTTAACTTAGTAACTGCCTTCAATACCGTCACGAAACGTCTAATATTCTAACATTGGGAATTCATGTGTTTATATATCATTTTAGGTTTATTGTTAGAGCTGTGTCGGTAGGTCCAGTAAAGCACAAATCATTCTCACGCTCACCCATCGTAGTCGTATTAAGTTACACATAATAAACATCACATTCATTTGTTTTATCAATTACAATTTGTATCGGTGTGTTTCCATCAGCATTTTGTTGGCTGTAACTGTAACTGACGGTATATTTGTGCGTGATGACAACCCTGGCATGTTACCTGCTATCATTAGGCCAAGTTTTACTATTCAGTTAGAGTCGACAGGTCCCAGGCCGATGAACCATATCTCCCGTTTATCGAACCCCTTTATTAATTAACTTTAAGATGTGAGTTTGTAGGGTCGAAAAGATTGATTTATGGAAGAGGAATTACTAGGCGGATGTGACTATGTAACTCTGAGTTGGTTGTACTGCTAATTTGCATACCACTCCAACTCCACGGCATCTTAAATTATTCATAGTTTATATGATGTGCGTGCAGGTTCAGTTTGTTATTAGATTATAGGGAATCTTTGCGTGGATTCGGGAATCACTGTGATAGTTTGTGGGACGGGTTGAGACTCTAATTAACCCATGTGTCTCGTGTATGGTATTGTTTACTCGGCGATTTACAAAGGGAGACACATCTTGGGGAATTTCGTCCTCTTAGACTACGACTAGGATACTCACACATACTTATTCAGTTTCATGTCAATGTCAGCAATATGACTTCTGTTGATTAAACTCAACATAAATTACTGTCAGGAAACATTTGTACTATGATGGTCTCATATTATTTTTCAGCATCTTACCGTATTATCATGCCGTTATTTTTATATTCTTTCACTTTCCCACTATAAATAAAATCTCTGCCACATGCTCAATTATTTATAGCTTTAATTTAATCAAAATGATCGAAGTTGTGTTGTCTTGTGCTTGTGAGCGCGTGTTATTCAAGAAACCACATTCAGTTATGAGAAGGAGTTAATGCCCTAAAAGTAATACAAACAGAACTGCCTTAGAAATCATAACTTTACGCTTCACGCACATGTTGATGTCATATAGAGTAGTCCGTCAGTAGTGGTTCAGAGTCAACCCTAACCCAATGCTGAAAGATCGACTCACATTAATGGAATTCTGTAATAAAGTTCTTAATTCTATAGGCCTAATGTCGAACGGAATTATTTACAGTTAAGAAGGTTTTTTCGTATGTTAGTTGCTTTACTAAGAATATGTATGCTGTATGCAGTCCTACATCCAACATTAATTAATGTACCATTTCCTGTCTCAGTCCATTAAATGAACGGTCTTATGCAAAATAATCCCTAAGGTTAAGGTTATCTTTATACTATACAATGTGTTTAATTAGTGTGCGAGTACCTTTTCATACATTTTGCATCGAATTTGTTGTTGAAATGAAAAGCTAATTATTAAAAGATTGGTTTTGAATGTCTACTATTTCAGCTAACCTGATAATTTGGATTTAGGACACTTCCCCCCCGGACAGTTCCCCCCCCCGGACACTTTCCCCCCGGACACTTCCGCCCCGGACAGTTCCCCCCGGACACTTTCCCCCCGGACACTTCCCCCCGCCCAAGTAGGACTCTTCCCCCCCGGACACTTCCCCCCCGGCCACTTCCCCCCTGGACACTTCCCCCCCAGTTAAAGTGTTAAAATTAATCTGGGTGCACCAAAGCAATAAACAAAAGTTAAAGATGGTTACAGGGCAAGTTGTATCTAGTCAAGTTTTTTCAAATTTATAAAAGAAACATTTTTATAGTCAAATTTTATTTGTTTTTCTTTTAATTGGGGCCTGCCGCCCCCAAATCCCCGCTTCTTAGGTTGGGGGCTGCCGCCCCCAAGCCCCCGCTTCTTTAGTTGGGGGTTGCCGCCACCAAACCCCCGCTTATTTGGTTGGGGGCTGCCGTCCCCAAACCCCGGCATTCCCTGTGTGCCCGTGGTGACAGACTTTGAGACCATTTTGAAATAATCAATTCATGTTTGTAACATCAGATAATAAATTGACTAAGCCTAAAGTAGGAGCTGTAATGAATGTTAACCAAATTAATATATAAATTACTACAATATTATATAATTCAACAAAATCCTATTAAAAATATTGCAAGTAACCAGGAAATTTAATTAATTTATCAATATGTATTGCACAGAATAAAGGTCGATGCATGCATCTCGATTTTACCCTGGAGAGGTATAATTTTGATTGCAACAATAATATTCATACCCATCTGCTACAATTTAAAGAAGACTAATAATAACTATAATTAAAACAATTAATTATTATAATTCTATAGTTAATAAAAACTGTATATCATTCGGGGGATGAAATTTATAGGTCATCTAATTAATTGTTTAAAGATTAGAAAACAATACGATGTAATTGCATTGATAAAATCCACAAATAAAACTTGGATATAAAATGTAAAATCGGGATGCAAAAGATCACTTTCTGAGCTAAGAAAGGAAAATTGGATACAACTTGTCTGGGTACAAGCAGTCCGTTTACCTTACAAATTGAAAAATAAGAATGTGCGAAGTTAAGAACAGTCGGGGGGGGAAGTGTCCGGGGGGGGTGTCTGGGGGGGAAGTGTCCGGGGGGGAAGTGTCCTACTTGAGCGGGGGGAACTGTCCGGGGGGGAAGTGTCCGGGGGGAAAGTGTCCTACTTGAACGGGGGGAAGTGTCCGGGGGGGGGGGGGGAAGTGTCCGCACACCGATAATTTGGCTTGCGACTAAACTTAACATCGTTGATTTGATCATTATGTGACCTTCCTTCCGTGTTTCCTTGGTGCAGTAGGACTTATAAGAAGTGAAATCCTGACACCCACTGAGTTGCAGCGGATTTCTCAATCACAATGGGACATCATATCTTACTTGTTTGTATCTCTACACATCTATCAGCTAATCATTGATTTGTGATGTGTATGATGTGATGTGTCGCCGTATTTGACTGAGAATGAATTTTTTACAGATCATACTGATGTCACACGCAGGTGTTCTTTGAGTGGCTGTATTAGTTTGTGAGTCACCATAGGTAGAGGTTTGACATATTGAACTTTGACTATAAACGCAGGTGCGCCGTCCACTACCGTCATTATTGCTTTTACTGTCGATATTATATGTGTATCAAAGTCGTCATTGTCTCTATCGGTATAGCATTCCTGAGGCAGCCTGGTATAAACATAGGCTCCACACTTGGGCCACGCCCGATCGCAGAATGCACTTAGATTGGATTTCCCAGATTCCCAATAACAACCTTAACCTCCCTCAGTAATCGACAATATTATTCATAATGTTTACAGCGAAAGATACTGAGCTTCTCATGAAATTATGCTTTGATCTTTTTCCATCTCTTACATTTATATATACCACATAAAAAAGATAGTACAAGTTTAATATGAGCTCGTTGGCGCTTCTGTTTTGTTTGCAATCGCCTTTGTAATGACAAGTCATTTCTGTAAGTCATTTCATCATTTATGTGAATTAGGTTATAAATCTACAGGAACTGCCTTTAATTGGCCTTATTATGAACAAACCGGAAGGTTATCTCCCCTCATGAGTACCACCTCGGACTACATCCGCATGTAAATGCGTGGGGGGTATCAGCATCAGCACGCTCGGATACCAGGACCAGCCACATTATGTAATTGGCAATCAATGATAGATTTAGATACAGCGTCGGTCTCTTGTTGAGTGGGCGGGGTTGGGTGTCATTAAGTGCTTGCTTGCCTGACGTTCTGCATCAGCATCAGGTAGGAGCGTCTGATATGTTATGATGGTAATTCCATAAAATTACAAATGGCAGTAACCGACGTTTTAAACGTAGTAGTGCGTGCAACTCAGTCTGTATATCCTTCAGTACGGATTAGCGCGTAGCGTTCAGCTTTTTCATCACGACACCAATAGGCAATAACTCGAGTTTCTTTGGTTCTTTGGTTTCAGATGTCATGAAATTCGGCCAGTTTTAATTATTATTCTGTCAAGAATTTATAGGTTTATAAAACGAATTATTGTCGTGTATATCCAATTCAAGATGGTGACGGAACGGGATTTGGACTTTTGAACCTGGTGAAAATAGATACTGGATGAGAACACAACACAACAAATCGCACTTTTTTAGTGTGTTATTGTTATTGTATACAACTTGATCTTTTTTGTTTAAAAAAATGTAATATTTTTGAAAGAATCTCTCAAATTGAATAATTTGAATCGATTTAAATTAATTTGAATTTTTAAGACCTTAAATACTTACATGTCCTCCCTGATTGGCAAGATATTCTAACCAACACAATAAACGAGATACAATCTAGCACCGTGTGCGCGTGTGGTTTTATTTTTATTCATAATTTTAAGGTATTTCGTTGATTTTTAAGAGTCCCATCCACTACTTACAATTTACGTTTGCCTAGCAACAAAATAAACATATTCGTGATACGAAATATATTACAATTTGCAAAAGCTGTTACGATTACGACATCTTGGCGGCCCGGCGCCTTAATTTTAATAATGAAATACCGACGACCGAACAACTGATTTCTCATTATCCCCACTACTACTGTCTGCCAATGTCTCTTCCAATTGGCTATAATATTATTCATATTCCAACGCCACTTCCTAATCCCCCAACCTATCTTAGGGGTATAGACGTTATGGGATTAATTTGCTTATTAACCAGTAACACCTGTGGTGTTCTCATTGATATTTCTGGTTCTGGTCGTTGTACTTTGAGAAGCAGTAAACACTACTGCTGTATTGAAATGAGCTCAACTTTGTAAGTCCATTTTATTGCCACTATAATTGCTACATACCAGTTTCCTTCAGCTTCAACTAATTATATTCTTCGCATAAGCTTTTTGATGGGATGTCTTCTGGTGTAGTTGTCACACATCACACATGCAGCAGACCTTGGGGAAGGATTATGTATGACTCATTGTTTCCGTTAATCTTACAGTTTTATTGAAGGACACTGATACATAATGGCCACATGTTTTTTTATTTCGTTGTCACTTAATAAAGTTTTGAGTAATTAGTGAGGCAGGAGTATTTTCTAATAGTGTAGATTTACGGATTATGGCAGTGAACTGTGGATGTTTCAGTGTTTCATCAGCAACTAAAGCGTTTTCTTTGTTATATGGTGTTCCGCGAAATGTTAGTGTTTATAATAATATTGTTACTAATTAATACATATTTGTTCAAGAGGAAGTATAATGAATGCATTACAGTAGTTACTACGTTAGGCTTTACATCAATTTTATTTGGAGTGTGTTACGAAGCTAGCTAGGCCGGGGTGGTATGGCAGATAGGCGAAAATTGAACGCAAACAAAATAATATAGTTTCGTTTATTGTTTTGGTTAGAAAACGCCTCCACTGCAACCTGCTCATTTCCTTTAATGTTTTAAATTCAATTAAAGGTGAATAACATATTTAAGCCCTCTAAACTAAGCACACTCAGATAGATACGTATATGTCTGTAGTGTTGTGGGTGTCCGTGTGTGTGTTTGTGGTGCGGATACTGGAATGGGGATGTATAGGGCGCTCGTGGGTGCGTTTGTGGTGTTTTACTTTGTCATTCATTATGGATTTTAATTTTAAGAAGTGACCTCATCTTAATGAATTGATTTAGTAAAATTGGTGATCCTAACGTTTAACTTCATTAATGTTAAAAACAAGCCTGCAGCCTCTGTGAATATCTCGTCTATAAAATAATTTATCGACAAAAATCCATAGAACCCTGATGATACGTGAAATTATTATGGGCAGAAGGGTCAACTAATGGTATCCCGGTTAGTATATACCATGCCGGGTCAGCCTGTCAGCCTGTCCTGTCTTGTGGCTGATAGATGGAAGATAATAATTTCGGGCTCAATTCAATGGCATTTGAGAATTGATAATATCCCCGAGTAAAGAGATTCATTGTTGTTTGTGTTTGGACCAGTAGGTTACTAGGTATGTGCAGATAGCTGGTTAACAATTTCCGCCCTTTCGTTATCTTACCGCCACTTAGATCAAAGAGCTATTTCAATTTCACGACGATCAATATTCATTGTGAGTGCAGTATTTGAAAGAAATGCAGGGATGAATTCAAATCGTAGGCAATTTATTCAGTCCAACTGCTGACAACCGGGAATACAGCATTATTATAATATAACACAGATAATGGTGCAAGTTAGTCGCAAGTGAAATTGTGAAAGTTAGTTTATTGTTTTGGTTGGAAAACACCGCCACTGCAACCCGCGCATTTCCCTTAATTTTTACGTAAGGGTAAGATATTATCGTATACTACTAGACCTAAAAACATACATTTAAAAACAATTTTAAAATATCTGTTTATGTATTTTTCTTTCAGAGGGCCCTTCCTGGGTTTGTCACCGCCGAGACCACCGTATCGGAAACTCAGAAAAAACAGTTGGAATTCGAATTGAAATTACCCAATTACGACCTCCGTAGCCACGCCTGGTACCACGGACCGTTGCCAAGGCAACAAGCTGAATTGTCTATGAAGTGAGTGGTTTTGTATCTGAATAAATAATGATCGCAGTGATTAAACCTTGCTTTGCAGCTGAGAACCTATGTATCAGCACTTGTGAGTGCTACTCAACCATGGATGAAGTGGCCTTAATTAAACTGATTCAACCATTAACTGCTATATAATTTACTGCTACTAATTAAATGTGGAGAGAGGCGTTATGCCATAAAGCTGTCACTTCCTACATGATGTATCTTACTAATTGCAAAAATTTGATAGCAAGTGCAAGTCCGGTTCAGTATATCGAATCCCCAGGGGTCACCTAATGAGCCATAAACTTGGATGTTTATTTTGAGCTAACAATGGGTAATTAAAATAATATTTATTTGTAGGGCCTAATAGTAATATTTTGTTCCTTATTATACATTATCAAAAAGTATAATTTCATTATAAATTATTGTAATAAATATATCTTTATAAACTTTAGGAAGTCAGGTGATTTCCTAGTTCGGGATTGTTCCTCCCAACTCGGCTCTTACGTTCTAACTTGTCTCCACAACATTGATATCCTCCACTACGTCATTCACAAATCTAACACCCGCTCCAATGGGCCAGAAAACAGACCACAATACAAGATTGAAGGCGATTGTTTCGATACTGTTGCTGCTCTGGTAAACTTTCATGTGGGAAGTAAAACTCCTTTATCTTCGAGGAATCTTGCTACTATAGGTTAGTATAGTCTCATTCTTTAAAACAAACATTAGCGGTTATAAATAAGTTTCAGTTTCTAACTGACTTCAGGTCTATGTTATTTCATCAGTTTTTAGTGTTGTCTCTTGTCTGCCTTGGGCAAGACTTATCATTCAAGGCCCCGAATTTTACTTTATTATTTGTATTTTGCCGGAATGAGTGGTTTCCTATTATTGTAATTTCGTATTTTCGTTGGGAAATTAACAAAGTCGGTGTTGTCGAGGATCGAACTGGTGACCTCCAGGTTGAATGTCTGTCGCTTTATCCATTCCGATAGCAGCTCACATAAACGTAATAGACATGGAAATCTTATTCAATATCATAATTATTAATACAATAATTACTATTGTATATATATGATCTTTGGTATGAAATTAAGTTATATTAAGTTATCCCTACAAAATTTGTTAACTTAGTTCGAACCGTAGCAGAACTGTTACATACATACAATATGTCCATTTTCATTCGATTGTATCAAACATCACTTCACTATTATTCAATTCACGCAAACACCAACAAATATAATTATGTTACCATATCAGATAAACAGTATAAGGTGGGAGGAGTTCACACCTAAGGTGTGTATGATCTGTTATTATCGTGATAAACTTCGGACGACTTAGTAAATAGATAAGAATGCTCATGATTTGAAAGTTCAAATATTATTGGTAAAATTTCGAGAGAGATAAATGGCTTAGGGAGAATATTTAGAATTGAGTCAATAGGAATATAAAAATCAGATAGTGGCTGGCTAATGTCCGTCGTTATATTTTATTTAACTTTGTTTTAAAGGCAAACTGTTTTCATATCTGTCGATCATCAAAGTTAATATAAGGATTTATTTTCAAATAAGAGCTGAAATATCGAAGAGGGTTAATTAGAAAGATTAATGAGTCGCATTGGAATTGCCTAACACTAACACTAACATGTTCTATTGACTTTCGTCTATCGTTTTTTAACGTGCAACTGTAACCTGCGCATTTCCCTTAATTGATAATTTAACAATATTGGGGCGAGATAATTCGCCGAGATGGGATTTACGTAGAGTTTCCCAAGGATTGCATTGTAAATTCGCTTACTGCAATGTAGATCATTGCAGTATATAGGCCTAATTGAATGATTATTTTTCGCTACACCTACAAGCTACAACTGCCCCAAATCAGCAATTTTCATCAAAAGTTCACTAAGATATTGCGTAGGGGTCCACAGTTCACAACTGACTAGGGGTCTTGAAAAGGTTAACGAAATTAGCCTTGGGTCGGCCGGGGAAACTTAGTTTCACATTTAAGGGCTTATTATAACGGTGGAAATATGTATTATTGATGATAGAGACAGCTGATTTACATGACTCGTGGAACTACTGTAGGTCTATCGTGCCTGAATCCGGCATGGTACGCGCTACGTAAATGATATAGTCTATTCTTTAAGGCGAATCTTCCAACTATCACTTACAGTATTACTCATGCCCAAGCAATGATATGGGATTTATAATTTTAACAATTACCCTATTTTTTAAAGTTGTGCGTCCGGCGCAATAATATTGGTTTGTGAATTTGTTTCTGGATATTTTAAAAAGGCAAGAAAGACGTTCCTTGTCAATATCCGGGTAATTTAGAAATTATTGCTGAAATCTCCAAAGAAAAAATTAACATTAACAGATTAAGAGCTGTTAATTTAATATCAATTGTCCACTGTCCAGGGTATTGATAACGTTAGTACCAGAACTATTGTACATATATTATTGTTATTTTCAGCAACTCCGGTGAATCGTAAACTTCCCGTTGCGTATCTCAACGAATTGTACGTGAATTCCTTCCGCAAATCGTCGTCGTTTAACATCGAAAAATCGGATTCCTTGAACTCGAAATACAAGAGTAGAACCATCGGCACATCCCACGGGCTCGAGCTCGGTGTACGGAGACGAGCTACACTGGATTCCTCGCTCAGCCAATCAACAGACGACGGCTACACACGACCTGTGATTGGCCCGAAAGAGGGCGCCAGTTACGATACGCCCTCTATTGGTAAGGAAAAGAATTCCCACAATTATTCGTATATTCCCAAGGAGCAGTCTACTTCGAACGTAGACATTCCCCCGCCTCTGTTACCAAGGAAACCGCTGTCCAGACCGGGTTCTGGAACTTACGATTTACCCGCCGGGAAATATGCGGCCTATGAAGGGCGGTCCTTACACTATCAAACTATATACGAGGCTAAGGGGGGCAATCCTGCCGTTGCTAGACAACCATCGTATTATGAACCGTATGACGTCATACCAGAGATGGGATCGTTGAGTATTGCAACAACAAACTCCATTCCCGAAACAACAAACCCAATTCTTGGGCCAAGAATCCCCTCAAAAAATACAGGTCAGGAGCTAGCCAACGTCAGTTTAGGTCTATAGTGTATGTTATTACAGTATCTATTTAGACATTTTAGATTAATACGATGTTTATCTAAACTTTTCGTTGTTGTTGTTGTATACTAATATGATGTTATTTTTTAGAAATTTACAACATCTGATGAATTGTGAAATAATGATGTATCATGCCGTCATGCTATCGTCGTCAAGGAGCAAGTCATGTCATATTTTTATATGGAAATTTTATATTGTCCTTCTTGTCACCAAGTCTTTACTTTTAACTTATTATTGTATATATACCTACCTATTCTCTATTATAGTGCAAACAAAAACACCATCACCCGAGGAAATCTCACGATGCATCAGTACAACTGCCGCAAATGGGATAACTGCAGATAGTAGTGGCAGCCAATCAGGTACAACTACAGACAATGTTAGCCAATCAGGTGGAGCAACTACAAACAATGTTAGCCAATCAGGGGTAACAATTACAAATAATGTTAACCAATCTGGAGGAACTACCACAGACAATATTAAACAATCAGGGGGAACTTCTACAGAAAACCAATCAGGGGGGACTACTACAGACAATATTAACCAATCAGGGGGATCTTATACAGAAAACCAATCAGGGGGGACTACTACAGACAATATTAACCAATCAGGGGGAACTTTTACAGAAAATGTTAACCAATCAGAGGGAACTACTTCCAATAGTATCAGCCAATCACACGATTCTACGTCAGTTACTGACGAAACTCCAGATCGAGATAGTCGTAACTCATCCGACAGTGGTAATTCAACCGACTGCAACCAATCAGTGCATAGCAACCAATCACCCGATTCCACCAATGCGGCGGCTCCCTTCGATGTGTTTAAGGGGGAGAGTGAGTGCAGTTACTCGAGCGAGACCTCGGACTATTATTCGGAGACCCACAAAGATGCGCAAATAGAAAGAGTATTCTCGTCTATGGAGAGTTTGGAAGAAATTAATAAAAAACACGAGAAAACCGAAAATATGAAATCGGTGACATTTTCTGACTGTATTACTGTAGTTAAAAGCGAACAGAATAACGTCCGAGAGGATGCAGATACGAATGTATTGACTCACGCCGTGACATCGCAGCAGACCGAGGAATGTCTCACTTCGCAATTAAACCCTGTTAATTTCCAGTCAGAATTAATTAGTCAATACAATAAACCGTTGGAAGATGGCGCCATGTCGATGGTTAGAAGTCGTCTATTGGAAACAGATTGTTCGATTTTGGCTAAACATATAACTTACGGAGATGCAAAGGTTAGTTGTCTAACACTTTACTCTACATTAATACATACTGGCACCGTAGCTATACCGCGCTAATCACTGGTTTATAAACACTGACCTTATACCTAAAGCTATTTATTCTTTGTCGATTTCTATAAAGTACAACAATGCCGACCTACATGCATAACATACAAACACAAATCCATGGTATAATTCGTAAATCCTTAAATGGTATCGATTGTCACTAACTGTCCAGAGTTTGTCTATGTCTAACATACCAACCTTTTCATCTCTTTTTATATTTCAGTTATTACATATGAATGACCTTCCAAGTCAACTGGTTTCTCTGGGACTTTCCACCGGGTTTCATTTGCTACAAATACCTTCGGGTCGAGCCATTCGAGAGGATCTCCTTGAAAGGTAGAATATTATTATATTACCGACTATGTAGGTGGGGGTGACAATCTTCAGGGGAATATTAGCGAAAAATTACGGTGATTACTCACGGTAATAAAACTGTAAAATGTTCTATTGATTTGCGTTTATTGTTTTGGTTAGAATAACGCGCCATTGTAACTCACTTATTTCTCTAAATTTATAATTTAACAATGAGAGGATATATTAATTCCCCAATTTGGGATTTGCGTCAAGTACTGTATCCCCCTGTCTCTGTAGGAGGATTTTATCTGTTTGTTTACTTCAAGTCTTGTATTCTAGAATCTTATAAGATTACAGCGCGCGGTGCTTTAAATTCCGTGGGTCAGCTGGGATTGTAGTAGAGAGGGGAACTCAGAGTACGTAATTGTAGTAATTGATTGTGCTTAATTGTGGAATTGTAGTAGAGAGGAGAGAGTATTTAATTTTATATCGCAAATATAATATATTTCATGAAAATCCAAACAGATTAACTATAATCGTCGCAAAAAGACAATAATTGTAAATTTCTTATTATTACCGGTACTGAATAATAATTATTATTAATATGAGACCAGATATGTACAATCATAATAATATGTAAAATATAGTAAACCTTATAAAAGTAGATTTAATATTAATTGCTATTAGTAATCAGGTATTATTACATGCCACAAGTTATCAAACACGATATACTGTAGGTGGAGTCTTACATTATTGTTACTTGTTAGTGTGCTGTGCTGAAGGTCACAACAATCGTATAAAGCGTACCTACATACCCTTCCCATTTGGAGACCAGACGAATAAACACCACTTATACACCCAGTTCTACTTGTATGGAATTATAGAATATTTACTTTGCAACAAAATATCAAGTATTTGCGACAACACGAGGTGGATTAATCAGGTTTTGTGTTTCAGATACCACAGTATGAAACTGTTTGTGGCTACCCTTATTCTATACTCGGGCTCAACACACGAGAAGGCACGTCTTCTAAACCATTTCATACTGGTTGCTGGTCAGCTGTTAAATGAGCTAGGCAACTTGTTTGGTTTCCATTCGTTAATGTCGGGACTAACTTTGTCTCAGGTAAGAAACGTAACGTCGGTTGTGATACTAATAGTATCAGGTAGAAGACTTCATTTACCGTAAGTAATTTAGATTATAATGTAAGCTTAGCTAAGGATCGTCGTATACGAATGGGTACACACATACCTACAGTACTTACATACATACACATCGGCCTAACCATATAATTCCATAATACATCTGCATTACCAAGACTACCGGTATATATTGCGTTTTAGAAATCGTTTCAGGAACAATGTCATTGGTTGAGGTTAATCATCACGTATGTGGGGGGGGGGGGGGGTGGTCTAGTCTCAATGTTAAATTATAAATTTAGGGAAAGGAATATGTTACAGTGGCACTTTATTCTACCAAAAACAATAAACTAAACACAAAAAAGGTATGAATTTTGATTGTGCCTTAAGCCCCCCACCATCTACACGTTTAATCTATCAACCTGGTGGTTATAGAACAAAATCATACACATGTTGATCAGCCCTACGATGGCAATATGGCCGGCAATTATCATTCGTAGCGCCTGTAGGGTGGTGCTTGGTTTTTATTATCGGTCACTACTGAGATTGTGAAACACCTCGTTTGAGAATTATTTCTTATGTCAAGGAATATGTTGTTCATTTATAAATTTTTAATTAAATCCTCGTATTCTGTAACTATGTATGTAGATATATTTTATCATTATATATATTCAATTTCTTAGAATGAGAATGGGGTGGCGCAAGCTGGTCGCAAGTGAAAAAATATTCTGAAGCGCAAATTTGTCGCACATGAAAAAATGTTTCTTATATTGTTTTGGTTAGAAAACACCGCCTCTGTAACCTCCTCCCTTCCCTTAAATTTTAAGAGTAATTTAATTAATTATTTAAACCCACTAGCACAGAATTGGTGTTTGCATCCTTTTGCGCCATTAATTAAATTTTATAAGAATAAATTTCGTTAAAAATAGGAACAAAGTTCGCTTTACCGTTGTGCAATATATCAAACACCATTCTATTATATTATAATATAGCATAATCCTATGATTAAATAAATGCCTTAGATGTAAACATTATTATTATTCTAGGTAGAGAAATTGCCGGTTATGTGGGAAATATTGCGACGACATTTCACTACGTCGGCCTTTCAGTTCGAGACGCGACTGAGACCGGCCTATCTAAGTCTAGAGACCGCCCCAATGTCTCAAAGAGTGTGTATCCCCCATCTACTACCCCACATACTATTCGAGAACGCGACGCTGGAAAGTCTAGAACATTCTATTGCTCGTGACACAAACTCTGTTGGTGCGGAAGAGCAGACGACTTCTCTTCTGGACTCGGATACTCTGGAATCGTTGCTACGGCAACTGGATATTGAAAGTATCCGATGCATCAGTAACAACTCTCGCTGTTGGATCATCAACGCTCTGCAATACGCCCACGCACTAGAGAGCGTGATGCCAGCTAACGAGGCCGATCAGACCGTCTCAGAACTCGTTGCTACCGAGATGCACATGCGGTTGCTATGGGGCAGTAGGGGGGTCGGGGTCAGCAGACAAGATCGGTGCAGCAAATATACAAAGGTTATAACAGCCTTATCGTTTAGGGCCGTTCAAGCAAACTAACTGCAGTGATTGTAGTAGATCGATGTGGTTTCCGTTTAATTATTAATTGATATTACGGGTTTAAACTTTTTACAGCTTCTTTCTATTCTGTATAAATTAATTTATAGTTCCTACTAGGTACTGAAAGTTTTATAGCTTTTATTAAAAACCTGAAGGAGTGAGAATAAGTTTCATTTTGTAAGAATTATACATCTAAAAGTGATTAATGTCTTGTAAGTGACTTTTAATCAATGCGTTCAGAGTTCAGTCGAGTTGTGCTAACCCCTAAATATCAATTAGTACAGTATTTAAACATGCGTTAATTTGATCAACTTCATGTCATGGCGAGTTTAAGTCAAAGAAATTATTGAAAACAGTGATAAATTGGTATAATAATGTTGGTATATTTGGATAACATTGTTTTTTTTCCTGAACCCCATTAATTATTACTGCCTTTCCCCATAGCGCTATTTTATATGTCATTTTCAATAGCGATTTATTTATACGGTAATAGGATTTTATTTCGTATCTGGGATTTTGTTTTTGTAGATATTTACTGTAAACTTTAAATTATTATCGTAAACATGTCGCACTATTTCATCTACGGGCATTTTATAGCAGAACATTGCAGTACTTTTATTGAGTAAACTATTAATTACATGACAGTTGTAATATAGTAGATATTATTGTAGTTGAGTTGGTATGTATTTAGTTCGCTTTCATCGCATAATCACATTCATATTTTGCTAAACCATACGTACCTAAATGCCGAAAGAATTGCGTTTTAATCGTTTTACAAAAGGCCTTATTATTGCTTTCCAAATTCCATCCAATTTGTATACTAACTAAAACAATCTGTAATTAAATTGCCTTAAATAATTGTGCGGTTACATGTAGGCCTAATGTAATTATAATTGTTGTAGATTACAGTCCTATTGTAAATCAATTTGGTAACTAATTTAGCGATAGATGAAAAATGCTGGTTAAATTATAATTTGGGTACTGTGGATTATGGATTTGTTTTTATCAGAGGGACAATAGAGTGTAAGGTTCCGGTTGGGGTTGCTATAACCAACAATGGAGTGTAAGGTTCCGGTTGGGGTTGCTATAACCAACAATGGAGTGTAAGGTTCCGGTTGGGGTTGCTATAACCAACAATGGAGTGTAAGGTTCCGGTTGGGGTTGCTATAACCAACAATGGAGTGTAAGGTTCCGGTTGGGGTTACTATAACCATTGGGTGGGGTCAGAGGGACAATGGAGTGTAAGGTTCCGGTTGGGGTTGCTATAACCAACAATGGAGTGTAAGGTTCCGGTTGGGGTTGCTATAACCAACAATGGAGTGTAAGGTTCCGGTTGGGGTTGTTATAACCAACAATGGAGTGTAAGGTTCCGGTTGGGGTTGCTATAACCAACAATGGAGTGTAAGGTTCCGGTTGGGGTTGCTATAACCAACAATGGAGTGTAAGGTTCCGGTTGGGGTTACTATAACCATTGGGTGGGGTCAGAGGGACAATGGAGTGTAAGGTTCCGGTTGGGGTTGCTATAACCAACAATGGAGTGTAAGGTTCCGGTTGGGGTTGCTATAACCAACAATGGAGTGTAAGGTTCCGGTTGGGGTTGCTATAACCAACAATGGAGTGTAAGGTTCCGGTTGGGGTTGCTATAACCAACAATGGAGTGTAAGGTTCCGGTTGGGGTTGCTATAACCAACAATGGAGTGTAAGGTTCCGGTTGGGGTTGCTATAACCATTGGGTGGGGTCAGAGGGACAATGGAGTGTAAGGTTCCGGTTGGGGTTGCTATAACCATTGGGTGGGGTCAGAGGGACAATGGAGTGTAAGGTTCTGGTTGGGGTTGCTATAACCAACAATGGAGTGTAAGGTTCCGGTTGGGGTTGCTATAACCAACAATGGAGTGTAAGGTTCCGGTTGGGGTTGCTATAACCATTGGGTGGGGTCAGAGGGACAATGGAGTGTAAGGTTCCGGTTGGGGTTGCTATAACCAACAATGTAGTGTAAGGTTCCGGTCGGGGTTGCTATAACCATCGGGTGGGGTCAGAGGGACAATGGAGTGTAAGGTTCCGGTTGGGGTTGCTATAACCATCGGGTGAGGTCAGAGGGACAATGGAGTGTAAGGTTCCGGTTGGGGTTGCTATAACCATCGGGTGGGGTCAGAGGGACAATGGAGTGTAAGGTTCCGGTTGGGGTTGCTATAACCATTGGATGGTGTCAGAGGGACAATGGAGTGTGAGGTTCCGGTTGGGGTTGCTATAACCAACAATGGAGTGTAAGTTTCCGGTCGGCGTTGCTATAACCATTGGGTGGGGTCAGAGGGACAATGGAGTGTAAGGTTCCGGTTGTGGTTGCTATAACCATTGGATGGTGTCAGAGGGACAATGGAGTGTAAGGTTCCGGTTGGGGTTGCTATAACCATTGGATGGTGTCAGAGGGACAATGGAGTGTGAGGTTCCGGTTGGGGTTGCTATAACCATTGGGTGGGGTCAGAGGGACAATGGAGTTTAAGGTTCCGGTTGGGGTTGCTATAACTATCAATGGAGTGTAAGGTTCAGGTTGGGGTTGCTATAACCAACAATGGAGTGTAAGGTTCCGGTTGTGGTTGCTATAACCATTGGATGGTGTCAGAGGGACAATGGAGTGTGAGGTTCCGGTTGGGGTTGCTATAACCATTGGATGGTGTCAGAGGGACAATGGAGTTTAAGGTTCCGGTTGGGGTTGCTATAACCATCGGGTGGGGTCAGAGGGACAATGGAGTGTAAGGTTCCGGTTGGGGTTGCTATAACCATTGGGTGGGGTCAGAGGGACAATGGAGTATAAGGTTCCGGTTGGGGTTGCTTTATAGCAACCCCAACCGGAACCCCATGGGATGGGGCCAGAGGGACAATGGAGTGTAAGGTTCCGGTTGGGGTTGCTATAACCATTGGGTGGGGTCAGAGGGACAATGGAGTGTAAGGTTCCGGTTGGGGTTGCTACAACCATTGGGTGGGGTCAGAGGGACAATGGAGTATAAGGTTCCGGTTGGGGTTGCTTTATAGCAACTCCAACCGGAACCCCATGGGATGGGGTCAGAGGGACAATGGAGTGTAAGGTTCCGGTTGGGGTTGCTATAACCATTGGGTGGGGTCAGAGGGACAATGGAGTATAATGTTCCGGTTGGGGTTGCTATAACCAACAATGGAGTGTAAGGTTCCGGTTGGGGTTGCTATAACCAACAATGGAGTGTAAGGTTCCGGTTGGGGTTGCTATAACCAACAATGGAGTGTAAGGTTCCGGTTGGGGTTGCTATAACCAACAATGGAGTAAGGTTCCGGTTGGGGTTGTCACTACAGGTCACTACGGTCGTCACTACAAATGTGATCTGATATTTTTTCTTGGTTTCTATAGACAGCGATTTTCGATCCATTCAAATACACATTATTAATCTCAATTATTTCACCGTGGCTTATATCAATTGAAAGCAGCCTTGCGCATCTTTTGATACTATAATTAATTAAATTCATGATGAGGAACATTGTTCCCTGCTGTATTGAGTACGGTAAGGCCTACAGATTAAATATACAGATTAATAAGAACACCAATCTTGTAATAACAGTCAGCCGGTACTATAATAATTGGTTTGGTACCCAATAGGCTACTCAGCTCCTTTATATTAAATTTATTCCATATTAAAAATGTGTTGCGGTAACCGGTAGCCTAAGTGCGGCACAGCAGTATGTTTACTCAACTTAATGAACTTAAGCTGCAATACAGCAATACTCCGATACTGCAATGCAATAGGCGGATAGGTCTGAGTGCTTGCATAGGTTGGGCAATCTAACAGGTTCACAATATTGTTAACAACTTAACAACTTAATTCATTAAACCCGCCATTTCGACCATTTCCTCGTGTTTTTACAAAAAACACACCCCGCAACTCGATACAAAAAACACACCCCGCAACTCGATACAAAAAACACACCCCGCAACTCGATACAAAAAACACACCCCGCAACTCGATACAAAAAACACACCCCGCAACTCGATATAAAAAACACACCCCGCAACTCGATACAAAAAACACACCCCGCAACTCGACACAAAAAACACACCCCGCAACTCGACACAAAAAACACACCCCGCAACTCGATACAAAAAACACACCCCGCAACTCGATACAAAAAACACACCCCGCAACTCGATACAAAAAACACACCCCGCAACTCGATACAAAAAACACACCCCGCAACTCGATACAAAAAACACACCCCGCAACTCGATACAAAAAACACACCCCGCAACTCGATACAAAAAACACACCCCGCAACTCGATACAAAAAACACACCCCGCAACTCGACACAAAAAACACACCCCGCAACTCGACACAAAAAACACACCCCGCAACTCGACACAAAAAACACACCCCGCAACTCGATAAAAAAAACACACCCCGCAACTCGATACAAAAAACACACCCCGCAACTCGATACAAAAAACACACCCCGCAACTCGATACAAAAAACACACCCCGCAACTCGATACAAAAAACACACCCCGCAACTCGACACAAAAAACACACCCCGCAACTCGATACAAAAAACACACCCCGCAACTCGATACAAAAAACACACCCCGCAACTCGATACAAAAAACACACCCCGCAACTCGATACAAAAAACACACCCCGCAACTCGATACAAAAAACACACCCCGCAACTCGATACAAAAAACACACCCCGCAACTCGATACAAAAAACACACCCCGCAACTCGATACAAAAAACACACCCCGCAACTCGATACAAAAACACACCCCGCAACTCGATACAAAAAACACACCCCGCAACTCGATACAAAAAACACACCCCGCAACTCGATACAAAAAACACACCCCGCAACTCGATACAAAAAACACACCCCGCAACTCGATACAAAAAACACACCCCGCAACTCGATACAAAAAACACACCCCGCAACTCGATACAAAAAACACACCCCGCAACTCGATACAAAAAACACACCCCGCAACTCGATACAAAAAACACACCCCGCAACTCGATACAAAAAACACACCCCGCAACTCGATACAAAAAACACACCCCGCAACTCGATACAAAAAACACACCCCGCAACTCGACACAAAAAACACACCCCGCAACTCGACACAAAAAACACACCCCGCAACTCGATACAAAAAACACACCCCGCAACTCGATACAAAAAACACACCCCGCAACTCGATACAAAAAACACACCCCGCAACTCGATACAAAAAACACACCCCGCAACTCGATACAAAAAACACACCCCGCAACTCGATACAAAAAACACACCCCGCAACTCGATACAAAAAACACACCCCGCAACTCGATACAAAAAACACACCCCGCAACTCGATACAAAAAACACACCCCGCAACTCGATACAAAAAACACACCCCGCAACTCGATACAAAAAACACACCCCGCAACTCGATACAAAAAACACACCCCGCAACTCGACACAAAAAACACACCCCGCAACTCGATACAAAAAACACACCCCGCAACTCGATACAAAAAACACACCCCGCAACTCGATACAAAAAACACACCCCGCAACTCGATACAAAAAACACACCCCGCAACTCGATACAAAAAACACACCCCGCAACTCGATACAAAAAACACACCCCGCAACTCGATACAAAAAACACACCCCGCAACTCGATACAAAAAACACACCCCGCAACTCGATACAAAAAACACACCCCGCAACTCGATACAAAAAACACACCCCGCAACTCGATACAAAAAACACACCCCGCAACTCGATACAAAAAACACACCCCGCAACTCGATACAAAAAACACACCCCGCAACTCGATACAAAAAACACACCCCGCAACTCGATACAAAAAACACACCCCGCAACTCGATACAAAAAACACACCCCGCAACTCGATACAAAAAACACACCCCGCAACTCGATACAAAAAACACACCCCGCAACTCGATACAAAAAACACACCCCGCAACTCGATACAAAAAACACACCCCGCAACTCGATACAAAAAACACACCCCGCAACTCGATACAAAAAACACACCCCGCAACTCGATACAAAAAACACACCCCGCAACTCGATACAAAAAACACACCCCGCAACTCGATACAAAAAACACACCCCGCAACTCGATACAAAAAACACACCCCGCAACTCGATACAAAAAACACACCCCGCAACTCGATACAAAAAACACACCCCGCAACTCGATACAAAAAACACACCCCGCAACTCGATACAAAAAACACACCCCGCAACTCGATACAAAAAACACACCCCGCAACTCGATACAAAAAACACACCCCGCAACTCGATACAAAAAACACACCCCGCAACTCGATACAAAAAACACACCCCGCAACTCGATACAAAAAACACACCCCGCAACTCGATACAAAAAACACACCCCGCAACTCGATACAAAAAACACACCCCGCAACTCGATACAAAAAACACACCCCGCAACTCGATACAAAAAACACACCCCGCAACTCGATACAAAAAACACACCCCGCAACTCGATACAAAAAACACACCCCGCAACTCGATACAAAAAACACACCCCGCAACTCGATACAAAAAACACACCCCGCAACTCGATACAAAAAACACACCCCGCAACTCGATACAAAAAACACACCCCGCAACTCGATACAAAAAACACACCCCGCAACTCGATACAAAAAACACACCCCGCAACTCGATACAAAAAACACACCCCGCAACTCGATACAAAAAACACACCCCGCAACTCGATACAAAAAACACACCCCGCAACTCGATACAAAAAACACACCCCGCAACTCGATACAAAAAACACACCCCGCAACTCGATACAAAAAACACACCCCGCAACTCGATACAAAAAACACACCCCGCAACTCGATACAAAAAACACACCCCGCAACTCGATACAAAAAACACACCCCGCAACTCGATACAAAAAACACACCCCGCAACTCGATACAAAAAACACACCCCGCAACTCGATACAAAAAACACACCCCGCAACTCGATACAAAAAACACACCCCGCAACTCGATACAAAAAACACACCCCGCAACTCGATACAAAAAACACACCCCGCAACTCGATACAAAAAACACACCCCGCAACTCGATACAAAAAACACACCCCGCAACTCGATACAAAAAACACACCCCGCAACTCGATACAAAAAACACACCCCGCAACTCGATACAAAAAACACACCCCGCAACTCGATACAAAAAACACACCCCGCAACTCGATACAAAAAACACACCCCGCAACTCGATACAAAAAACACACCCCGCAACTCGATACAAAAAACACACCCCGCAACTCGATACAAAAAACACACCCCGCAACTCGATACAAAAAACACACCCCGCAACTCGATACAAAAAACACACCCCGCAACTCGATACAAAAAACACACCCCGCAACTCGATACAAAAAACACACCCCGCAACTCGATACAAAAAACACACCCCGCAACTCGATACAAAAAACACACCCCGCAACTCGATACAAAAAACACACCCCGCAACTCGATACAAAAAACACACCCCGCAACTCGATACAAAAAACACACCCCGCAACTCGATACAAAAAACACACCCCGCAACTCGATACAAAAAACACACCCCGCAACTCGATACAAAAAACACACCCCGCAACTCGATACAAAAAACACACCCCGCAACTCGATACAAAAAACACACCCCGCAACTCGATACAAAAAACACACCCCGCAACTCGATACAAAAAACACACCCCGCAACTCGATACAAAAAACACACCCCGCAACTCGATACAAAAAACACACCCCGCAACTCGATACAAAAAACACACCCCGCAACTCGATACAAAAAACACACCCCGCAACTCGATACAAAAAACACACCCCGCAACTCGATACAAAAAACACACCCCGCAACTCGATACAAAAAACACACCCCGCAACTCGATACAAAAAACACACCCCGCAACTCGATACAAAAAACACACCCCGCAACTCGATACAAAAAACACACCCCGCAACTCGATACAAAAAACACACCCCGCAACTCGATACAAAAAACACACCCCGCAACTCGATACAAAAAACACACCCCGCAACTCGATACAAAAAACACACCCCGCAACTCGATACAAAAAACACACCCCGCAACTCGATACAAAAAACACACCCCGCAACTCGATACAAAAAACACACCCCGCAACTCGATACAAAAAACACACCCCGCAACTCGATACAAAAAACACACCCCGCAACTCGATACAAAAAACACACCCCGCAACTCGATACAAAAAACACACCCCGCAACTCGATACAAAAAACACACCCCGCAACTCGATACAAAAAACACACCCCGCAACTCGACACAAAAAACACACCCCGCAACTCGACACAAAAAACACACCCCGCAACTCGATACAAAAAACACACCCCGCAACTCGATACAAAAAACACACCCCGCAACTCGATACAAAAAACACACCCCGCAACTCGATACAAAAAACACACCCCGCAACTCGATACAAAAAACACACCCCGCAACTCGATACAAAAAACACACCCCGCAACTCGATACAAAAAACACACCCCGCAACTCGATACAAAAAACACACCCCGCAACTCGATACAAAAAACACACCCCGCAACTCGATACAAAAAACACACCCCGCAACTCGATACAAAAAACACACCCCGCAACTCGATACAAAAAACACACCCCGCAACTCGATACAAAAAACACACCCCGCAACTCGATACAAAAAACACACCCCGCAACTCGATACAAAAAACACACCCCGCAACTCGATACAAAAAACACACCCCGCAACTCGATACAAAAAACACACCCCGCAACTCGATACAAAAAACACACCCCGCAACTCGATACAAAAAACACACCCCGCAACTCGATACAAAAAACACACCCCGCAACTCGATACAAAAAACACACCCCGCAACTCGATACAAAAAACACACCCCGCAACTCGATACAAAAAACACACCCCGCAACTCGATACAAAAAACACACCCCGCAACTCGATACAAAAAACACACCCCGCAACTCGATACAAAAAACACACCCCGCAACTCGATACAAAAAACACACCCCGCAACTCGATACAAAAAACACACCCCGCAACTCGATACAAAAAACACACCCCGCAACTCGATACAAAAAACACACCCCGCAACTCGATACAAAAAACACACCCCGCAACTCGATACAAAAAACACACCCCGCAACTCGATACAAAAAACACACCCCGCAACTCGATACAAAAAACACACCCCGCAACTCGATACAAAAAACACACCCCGCAACTCGATACAAAAAACACACCCCGCAACTCGATACAAAAAACACACCCCGCAACTCGATACAAAAAACACACCCCGCAACTCGATACAAAAAACACACCCCGCAACTCGATACAAAAAACACACCCCGCAACTCGATACAAAAAACACACCCCGCAACTCGATACAAAAAACACACCCCGCAACTCGATACAAAAAACACACCCCGCAACTCGATACAAAAAACACACCCCGCAACTCGATACAAAAAACACACCCCGCAACTCGATACAAAAAACACACCCCGCAACTCGATACAAAAAACACACCCCGCAACTCGATACAAAAAACACACCCCGCAACTCGATACAAAAAACACACCCCGCAACTCGATACAAAAAACACACCCCGCAACTCGATACAAAAAACACACCCCGCAACTCGATACAAAAAACACACCCCGCAACTCGATACAAAAAACACACCCCGCAACTCGATACAAAAAACACACCCCGCAACTCGATACAAAAAACACACCCCGCAACTCGATACAAAAAACACACCCCGCAACTCGATACAAAAAACACACCCCGCAACTCGATACAAAAAACACACCCCGCAACTCGATACAAAAAACACACCCCGCAACTCGATACAAAAAACACACCCCGCAACTCGATACAAAAAACACACCCCGCAACTCGATACAAAAAACACACCCCGCAACTCGATACAAAAAACACACCCCGCAACTCGATACAAAAAACACACCCCGCAACTCGATACAAAAAACACACCCCGCAACTCGATACAAAAAACACACCCCGCAACTCGATACAAAAAACACACCCCGCAACTCGATACAAAAAACACACCCCGCAACTCGATACAAAAAACACACCCCGCAACTCGATACAAAAAACACACCCCGCAACTCGATACAAAAAACACACCCCGCAACTCGATACAAAAAACACACCCCGCAACTCGATACAAAAAACGCACCCCGCAACTCGATTAAAAAAACACACCCCGCAACTCGATACAAAAAACGCACCCCGCAACTCGATACAAAAAACACACCCCGCAACTCGATACAAAAAACACACCCCGCAACTCGATACAAAAAACGCACCCCGCAACTCGATTAAAAAAACACACCCCGCAACTCGATACAAAAAACACACCCCGCAACTCGATACAAAAAACACACCCCGCAACTCGATACAAAAAACACACCCCGCAACTCGATACAAAAAACACACCCCGCAACTCGATACAAAAAACACACCCCGCAACTCGATACAAAAAACACACCCCGCAACTCGATACAAAAAACACACCCCGCAACTCGATACAAAAAACACACCCCGCAACTCGATACAAAAAACACACCCCGCAACTCGATACAAAAAACACACCCCGCAACTCGATACAAAAAACACACCCCGCAACTCGATACAAAAAACACACCCCGCAACTCGATACAAAAAACACACCCCGCAACTCGATACAAAAAACACACCCCGCAACTCGATACAAAAAACACACCCCGCAACTCGATACAAAAAACACACCCCGCAACTCGATACAAAAAACACACCCCGCAACTCGATACAAAAAACACACCCCGCAACTCGATACAAAAAACACACCCCGCAACTCGATACAAAAAACACACCCCGCAACTCGATACAAAAAACACACCCCGCAACTCGATACAAAAAACACACCCCGCAACTCGATACAAAAAACACACCCCGCAACTCGATACAAAAAACACACCCCGCAACTCGATACAAAAAACACACCCCGCAACTCGATACAAAAAACACACCCCGCAACTCGATACAAAAAACACACCCCGCAACTCGATACAAAAAACACACCCCGCAACTCGATACAAAAAACACACCCCGCAACTCGATACAAAAAACACACCCCGCAACTCGATACAAAAAACACACCCCGCAACTCGATACAAAAAACACACCCCGCAACTCGATACAAAAAACACACCCCGCAACTCGATACAAAAAACACACCCCGCAACTCGATACAAAAAACACACCCCGCAACTCGATACAAAAAACACACCCCGCAACTCGATACAAAAAACACACCCCGCAACTCGATACAAAAAACACACCCCGCAACTCGATACAAAAAACACACCCCGCAACTCGATACAAAAAACACACCCCGCAACTCGATACAAAAAACACACCCCGCAACTCGATACAAAAAACACACCCCGCAACTCGATACAAAAAACACACCCCGCAACTCGATACAAAAAACACACCCCGCAACTCGATACAAAAAACACACCCCGCAACTCGATACAAAAAACACACCCCGCAACTCGATACAAAAAACACACCCCGCAACTCGATACAAAAAACACACCCCGCAACTCGATACAAAAAACACACCCCGCAACTCGATACAAAAAACACACCCCGCAACTCGATACAAAAAACACACCCCGCAACTCGATACAAAAAACACACCCCGCAACTCGATACAAAAAACACACCCCGCAACTCGATACAAAAAACACACCCCGCAACTCGATACAAAAAACACACCCCGCAACTCGATACAAAAAACACACCCCGCAACTCGATACAAAAAACACACCCCGCAACTCGATACAAAAAACACACCCCGCAACTCGATACAAAAAACACACCCCGCAACTCGATACAAAAAACACACCCCGCAACTCGATACAAAAAACACACCCCGCAACTCGATACAAAAAACACACCCCGCAACTCGATACAAAAAACACACCCCGCAACTCGATACAAAAAACACACCCCGCAACTCGATACAAAAAACACACCCCGCAACTCGATACAAAAAACACACCCCGCAACTCGATACAAAAAACACACCCCGCAACTCGATACAAAAAACACACCCCGCAACTCGATACAAAAAACACACCCCGCAACTCGATACAAAAAACACACCCCGCAACTCGATACAAAAAACACACCCCGCAACTCGATACAAAAAACACACCCCGCAACTTGATACAAAAAACACACCCCGCAACTCGATACAAAAAACGCACCCCGCAACTCGATAAAAAAACACACCCCGCAACTCGATACAAAAAACGCACCCCGCAACTCGATACAAAAAACACACCCCGCAACTCGATACAAAAAACACACCCCGCAACTCGATACAAAAAACGCACCCCGCAACTCGATTAAAAAAACACACCCCGCAACTCGATACAAAAAACGCACCCCGCAACTCGATACAAAAAACGCACCCCGCAACTCGATACAAAAAACACACCCCGCAACTCGATACAAAAAACACACCCCGCAACTCGATACAAAAAACACACCCCGCAACTCGATACAAAAAACACACCCCGCAACTCGATACAAAAAACACACCCCGCAACTCGATACAAAAAACACACCCCGCAACTCGATACAAAAAACACACCCCGCAACTCGATACAAAAAACACACCCCGCAACTCGATACAAAAAACACACCCCGCAACTCGATACAAAAAACACACCCCGCAACTCGATACAAAAAACACACCCCGCAACTCGATACAAAAAACACACCCCGCAACTCGATACAAAAAACACACCCCGCAACTCGATACAAAAAACACACCCCGCAACTCGATACAAAAAACACACCCCGCAACTCGATACAAAAAACACACCCCGCAACTCGATACAAAAAACACACCCCGCAACTCGATACAAAAAACACACCCCGCAACTCGATACAAAAAACACACCCCGCAACTCGATACAAAAAACACACCCCGCAACTCGATACAAAAAACACACCCCGCAACTCGATACAAAAAACACACCCCGCAACTCGATACAAAAAACACACCCCGCAACTCGATACAAAAAACACACCCCGCAACTCGACACAAAAAACACACCCCGCAACTCGATACAAAAAACACACCCCGCAACTCGATACAAAAAACACACCCCGCAACTCGATACAAAAAACACACCCCTCAACTCGATACAAAAAACACACCCCTCAACTCGATACAAAAAACACACCCCGCAACTCGATACAAAAAACACACCCCGCAACTCGACACAAAAAACACACCCCGCAACTCGACACAAAAAACACACCCCGCAACTCGATACAAAAAACACACCCCGCAACTCGATACAAAAAACACACCCCGCAACTCGATACAAAAAACACACCCCGCAACTCGATACAAAAAACACACCCCGCAACTCGATACAAAAAACACACCCCGCAACTCGATACAAAAAACACACCCCGCAACTCGATACAAAAAACACACCCCGCAACTCGATACAAAAAACACACCCCGCAACTCGATACAAAAAACACACCCCGCAACTCGATACAAAAAAACACACCCCGCAACTCGATACAAAAAACACACCCCGCAACTCGATACAAAAAACACACCCCGCAACTCGATACAAAAAACACACCCCGCAACTCGATACAAAAAACACACCCCTCAACTCGATACAAAAAACACACCCCGCAACTCGATACAAAAAACACACCCCGCAACTCGACACAAAAAACACACCCCGCAACTCGACACAAAAAACACACCCCGCAACTCGATACAAAAAACACACCCCGCAACTCTATACAAAAAACGCACCCCGCAACTCGATTCAAAAAACACACCCCGCAACTCGATACAAAAAACACACCCCGCAACTCGATACAAAAAACACACCCCGCAACTCGATACAAAAAATACACCCCGCAACTCGATACAAAAAACACACCCCGCAACTCGATACAAAAAACACACCCCGCAACTCGATACAAAAAACACACCCCGCAACTCGACACAAAAAACACACCCCGCAACTCGATACAAAAAACACACCCCGCAACTCGATACAAAAAACACACCCCACAACTCGATAGAAAAAACACACCCCGCAACTCGATACAAAAAACACACCCCGCAACTCGATACAAAAAACACACCCCGCAACTCGATACAAAAAACACACCCCGCAACTCGATACAACAAACACACCACGCAACTCGATACAAAAAACACACACCCCGCAACTCGATACAAAAAACACACCCCGCAACTCGATACAAAAAACACACCCCGCAACTCGATACAAAAAACACACCCCGCAACTCGATACAAAAAACACACCCCGCAACTCGATACAAAAAACACATCCCGCAACTCGATACAAAAAACACACCCCGCAACTCGATACAAAAAACACACCCCGCAACTCGATACAAAAAACGCACCCCGCAACTCGATTCAAAAAACACACCCCGCAACTCGATACAAAAAACACACCCCGCAACTCGATACAAAAAACACACCCCGCAACTCGATACAAAAAACACACCCCGCAACTCGATACAAAAAACACACCCCGCAACTCGATACAACAAACACACCCCGCAACTCGATACAAAAAACACACCCCGCAACTCGATACAAAAAACACACCCCGCAACTCGATACAAAAAACACACCCCGCAACTCGATACAAAAAACACACCCCGCAACTCGATACAAAAAACGCACCCCGCAACTCGATTCAAAAAACACACCCCGCAACTCGATACAAAAAACACACCCCGCAACTCGATACAAAAAACACACACCCCGCAACTCGATACAAAAAACACACCCCGCAACTCGATACAAAAAACACACCCCGCAACTCGATACAAAAAACACACCCCGCAACTCGATACAAAAAACACACCCCGCAACTCGATACAAAAAACACATCCCGCAACTCGATACAAAAAACACACCCCGCAACTCGATACAAAAAACACACCCCGCAACTCGATACAAAAAACGCACCCCGCAACTCGATTCAAAAAACACACCCCGCAACTCGATACAAAAAACACACCCCGCAACTCGATACAAAAAACACACCCCGCAACTCGATACAAAAAACACACCCCGCAACTCGATACAAAAAACACACCCCGCAACTCGATACAAAAAACACACCCCGCAACTCGATACAACAAACACACCCCGCAACTCGATACAAAAAACACACCCCGCAACTCGATACAAAAAACACACCCCGCAACTCGATACAAAAAACACACCCCGCAACTCGATACAAAAAACACACCCCGCAACTCGATACAAAAAACACACCCCGCAACTCGATACAACAAACACACCCCGCAACTCGATACAAAAAACACACCCCGCAACTCGATACAAAAAACACACCCCGCAACTCGATACAAAAAACACACCCCGCAACTCGATACAAAAAACACACCCCGCAACTCGATTCAGGGCTTATTACCACGTTATTTTCAATTGTTTCTAGCCCAATAATTTTTTTGCCCACCAACCCTATTGTGGATAACTAATACACGAGCTCAATCGGGGTTTTTAAAGGGCTCACATTGTAAAAAGAATACCGCATTACAGGTATTATTAGGTGAGGGAATAATGGGGCCTTTTAAATAATATAATTGTACCATCAATACAAATTGTATCAATAAATGATTATAAATTTCGTATTACTATATGGGAAATACGACATGACATTATGCCCAACACGGCCCGATGGCCAAATGGCTTAAATTATGGCAGGGTTTGGGTTACAAGCCAATGTTGGTTTGTGCGTGACCAGCAGGGGGTGACTAACAGGATGAGGACAGACGAGCTAATCAGTAATATGATACACAACTGCAATGTCATTCGTTTCAGCAGCAGTATTTCGTTTATTTAATATCAATAATATCTTAACCCATCACGACCACAGCAAACCTGTCCATATTTTTGTCATATTTTTTAACAAACCTAAACATTTTAATCCCTGTGCTGTACTTATTATTATAACCCTGATATTTAGCATTGGTTTGGGTTGGCTACTGGGAAAATAACTTCCTAATTACTAAATACTTTATATTATAAATTAAAATATTTCGGTAAAAGATCGGTCCTTAGTAGATCAGAATAATAGAAAGGTTGATTGTTTAGTGGAGAATATTCTGAACTGTAATAATTATAAATATAAAATAAAACAAAATGGCGCTTTATTCAGACTAAAAATACAATTGACCTCGCTTCTGTAAATAAACAAACAAACAAATAAACATAAAATGGGGCGCAATAAATGTAGACTAATTGCTTTCCTCTTTCGAGTTATTTTTATCTTTGTGAGAAACCCCCTCCTCCCCTTAATGTTCATAACGGTAAAACGTTATCAACACACTTTACATGGAGAATTGTAATACATTAATATCTTGTAGTAGATGATTGACAACCAAGTATATAGGGATCTCCCTCATTCGCTTCCTGTTGTCAAAACGCACTAATTAATTGACTTGAGGCCTATATACCTCAAGTCAATTAGTAGCCCGCAACAGTCCCTTGTACCCGTTTTGCGACTCATTTCTTAGCGAAGCTGATCTTCATTGCGTTAGTGGGGGAGATTTTGAATCCCTGAAGGGCGTCCTTCGCGATAGCGGCCTGGCTGTCCGACTCGAAGTCGACGAACGCGATGTCGGAACGGCCAGCAATCATACGGACCTCACGGAATCCCTGGAACTGGTTGAACAACATCTGTAACATCATGTCGTTGGTCTCCCCGGGAAGGTTGGTGAGGAACAGGACCTGGTTGGGAGCGTTCTCCTGCGGGGGCTGTTGAATAGGGCCGAGAACTCGATTCATCATCGGGGACATTGCCGGCGGCATCACCGGTAACTGCACCGGCGGTGGCACAACCTTAGTCGCTCCGGATTCTTTAGTTTTCTTCTTCTTTTTATCTTTTCTATCCTCCTTAACTCTCAGCTTTTGACTGTCTTCGTTGTAAGTTCCCTTAAGTTTCTGTATTACATAGGAATCTAATTTAGAATATTGAATTCTCATTGGCTTGTCGTAGAAAGGGAACCCTTGCATTGACTGCAGTGCGTTTGTGGCGCTGTTAATCTCCTTAAATATGACAAACGCCTGGCCTCGCATCTTTAAAGATTTCAAGGCAACGATATCTAAAATCTGCCCGAATTGTGAGAAAATAGCGTATAATGACTTTCGTAGTTCATCCTTTTTGATTTTCTCATTGAGATTGTTAATATAAACGGTATGGTTTGGTCTCAAATCCATATCTTAGTATCTTACCAGCTCACTCTAACTATTGAAATGCAGTAGTGCTACAGTGTAATGAAATAGGCCTATATACTGCTACCCAATACTGCAATACCGGTACCGGTTGTCGGTACAACACTACACAGTAGGCGCTACACAACTAATTGTTCCTATTACTGTATTACGTAGGCTTACTTCAGTACTTGCACATAATAAATAAAACATGCAAGCCTGCACGTGCACTAGCACTGCTCACTGCACAGCTGATGGCAGACTGGAGGACTTATTATATGTGAGATATACTGTATGTAAACAATCTTTGGGGTATGGCATTGTAGGAGAGAGAGAGATATTGTTTTTGTTATTGTTTTTATATAATATACTACCTATGTATCTATACCTATACTCATACTGTACTTTAGCTTGCGGGAGTTGTTTGTGATCGTAACTCTTGATCGTAACGAAAGAAAGTTATATGAAATAAAATTATACCGGTATCTCGTTAGTCATAAAAACATATCTACTGTAGGCCTACTTGAGTAGTTTCAGATGTCCAATAATTTGAAAAGCAGTATGCATTAATGTTAAAGGTGTGATTTTCTTTTCTTCAGTTTGTCTGTTTTCTTCAAGAAGAAGGATTTAACTTTGTATATCCTGTTGACTAACAGTTTAGATTGGGCCAAATCATGTTTAGATTACGTGATTATTGGTAAGATCTTAATTTGAAATATTCTTAGAGCTGTTCTAAGCGATAGCATTCTTGGGTTTCTAATGCTGTGAATGGAGATCCATGTGAAGAATACCAGGATTTCACTTCTCGGTCGACTTTTTAACTTTGAAAAGTTACGCCGAGGTAGGAATAGCAGTTAACGATTTTAACTATGCTTCACCGTCATAGTTATGTTATGTTATTAATGTTATGTTATTAATATCGCCAGAATAACAATAAAATATTAAATTTTGCACATATACAGTAGAATGACAATTATGAACATATCTGGCAAAGTATGCTAATAAGCGTGTATGTAGGCCTACTCGTACTGTTATAATAAAAATACAGGTAATGGTATACACACACAATGACTAACTACAGTAGAATTAGTAAAATAATTAAAATTGTAGTTAATTACTAATTTACAGTACTTCTGTACTTACATAAACAGTTGATGCATATTAATTATTAAGTAAAAATAATTGAATTATATTAAAATGAGATTTAAAAAAATTGATATTAAAAAACCGGCAAAGCATACTTAGTTTCAAATAAAAATAATTAAAATACGCAAGGGCATTAACAACATACAATATATAGGCAAACATGTGGGCTATAAGCAAACATATTGCTCAATAGGACAAATAATGCGGTGAAATAAAACGTGCAAAGTAACCTTAAAAGATAGTACGACAATTAATTAAACATAAAAACTGTATTTAAAAATTTAACAAAATTTTATACACAAAGAATAATACCGTACAGTACCGTAACCGTAACCGTACGGTATGTACCGTACCGTAAGTTGAATTTGTCATCTTTACATAGTCTACAACCGCGACGAAACTTGATTATTCCCGTCTTCTTTAGGTTTACCTGGAGTGTAGTTTACACAGAAGTGCGCGAAACAGGCTAAATATGTAGATTCGATTCAACACTGAAAGCTTTGATATGGGTGTCCGACTTACAGATGAGATAACCAAATATCCTTCGTTTCGTTTTCGTTTCGTTATTCCATCCCTGTTATTTATTATATAATTCAAATTTTATATTACCTATTTTTCTACATTGACTATTAATAGATGAGCGTCAACGGTGGGTATCGGTTTTACAACGAAAGCTACAATTCGTCACCGGACTACAATCATTGCCGACCACCCAAACTGAACCCGTAATGATTACCTATCATCCTAACAATAGTCAGTTTGCAACTGCGGCAACGTGCGACTGCACAGTAACGGTACCGACTGTACGCAATGAGTAGGCCTACACAGCGAATTTACGCGGTACCTGCGGACACCTCATTCGATGGGGGAATGAACTTTGGAAATATTTAATGTGAATATATCGTAAATGTTGAAATAAAACTAAAGTGTACTTCCCCTCCATATACAGTAGTAACTGCGGGGCCACCCCGGGCCATATATTTTTATAGTCTATATGATGTGGCAATATTCCTATTTAGCAATAGAATATTATACAGTGTCCGAATTTTTTCAATATTGGTCCATTTTAGTTTGAATTATATTTTAGATGGTATGAATTCTCTACAATCAATATATGATTGGATTCCGAATCCGAAGTCATTTACTTCAATGTTTCCAAATCTATTTTCGAACTCTTGGTGCGATGGTGGTAACGTTCCAGTAGAGGGTTATCTAATGGGTCCCTCATAGTCCACACCATAATTGTCAACATATTGATCCTAAGTACAGTATCTCATCAGTTGCCTTCGTACCGGCAAGATAACTGTTGAGGAATATCTGATAAGGTGACCAATTCCTTTCGGTTCGGAGTACCTATCAGTAATCAGTACACAACCAGACAACGTAGGCAGGTACGGACTTCAGTAAAGGATTATGCTATGCTAAGTCAGACAAGTCCCTAAAAGGTGCCACCCAGCTCCGTAGCGCGGGAAATTCAAATGATTGAAAGACATGTAATTTGTACTGGAAAGGGTGGCAGATCAGATCTGCTACCTATATTTTGGCGGTAAATTCAAATCTGTTTTAACATTGAATACATGAATAAGAGTAAGACTAATGTAATTCATTGAATCAGAATAAATTATTTCTTATCGGTTTAACTCACTCATCCGTTATTGTTGTTGTTTTATCTATTCTGGGACTTCGAGCAGCACGTGAACAACTAAGCTGACTGGTTAACTAGTCTGGGACTTCGAGCAAAATTGCAAATTGAGGAGGGGGGGGGGGGGGGGGGGGGGGGGAATCGGGGGATTTGGCTTAACTTCTATCAGTAAAATGTAAAGAACATTTATTATTTGCTTGTATCAGTTTTAATTACATCAGAACATTATAATTATAACAATATAGCAGGGAACTGATAGTAAAATATATCGCAGGTAAGCCTACTACTGTAATAACAATAGGTGTATAATGCTTCTGCCTATACTGCTATATCTGTCCCAGACATGTACCAGACTAGTTAACCAGTCATAGCTTAGTTATACACGTGCTGCTCGAAATCCCAGACTAGTTAACCAGTCAGCTTAGTTTTTCACGTGCTGCTCGAAGTCCCAGACTAGTTAACGTGCAGGTTTAGTTGTTCACGTGCTGCTCGGAGTCCCAGACTAGGTAACCAGCAGTTTAGTTGTTCGCGTGCCCCTCGAAGCCCCAGACAAGTTAACGTGCTGGTTTAGTTGTTCACGTGCTGCTCAAAGTCCCAGACTAGGTAACCAGCCAGTTTAGTTGTTTCGCGTGGTGCTCGAAGCCCCAGACTACCGGTAGTTAGCGTGCTGGTTTAGTTGTTCACGTGCTGCTCGAAGTCCCAGAATAGATAAATCAACAACGTTAACGGATGAGTGAGTTAAACCGATAATAAATAATTTATTCTGATTCAATGAATTACATTGGCAGATTGGTCTTACTCTATTCATGTATTCAATGTTAAAACAGATTTGAATTTACCGCCAATATATAGGTGGCAGATCTGATCTGGCACCCTTTCCAGTACAAATAACATGTCTTTCAATCATTTGAATTTCCCGCGCTATGGAGCAGGGTGGCACCTTTTAGGGACTTGTCTGACTTAGCATAGCATAATCCTTTACTGAAGTCCGTACCTGCCTACACGGTTGTCTGGTTGTGTACTGATTACTGATAGGTACCAGAACTGCAGAGTACATTGTTGACTTTCTGAGTGCTGGAATGATGGAGTTTTTAGAGTGGCGGAAACGTTTTGAGGTCGACAACGATACTCCTCAGTGGCCATGGTGTGATACGTTAGGAATGTGGGCTACGAAGTTAGTGGATAATTCTCAGGGCTCTATGCAGCTGGGCGATGCCTTCCTTAAAATTGCCGCTTTTTATGAGAAATTGTCTCAAGACTTGATGGAATTAAAAACTTCCATTCATTCAGTGTCCGGTGATTTGCATTTTATCGTACTCAGGGCACCGTCGGAAAATGGGGAACAGGGCGATCACATACTGACTGTTTCCATCAACGACCCTTGTTTAGAGACCGCATTGTGTCTATCAGACAGTCTGGCTTCTCCGTTAGACCTATCAGAATTAAAAGACCCCTCTATCAAAGCAATTTATTCTCATTTTCAAACTGCCGTCTCCAAATTTAACGACGCTTTGCTAGTGTTTTCAGAGCTAGACCAGGAGTGTTGCGTCATAGAGCCAAAAAACCCAACTAAACAAGACAACTACCGGACAATATCTATAAACAGTGGTGTCACACTGAAACTCGAGATTGATCCCAATAAACCGTGGAATATTCCGGTTTGTACCTTTGCCGGATTTGACACAAAGGCAGCGAACGCCTACCAACAAATATTCACAAGAAACATGGATCTATGGGACAGCGATCACTCCCTGCTGGGAAACATGGAACTCATTCTCGAAACTCGTATTCCGCAGAAAGGGGAATTAGTTGGCGAGGTGTTCCAGGAGTGCGGTTTGTGCTACACTCACGAATTGGGGGACGAGATTCCTTTAGTTCCCTGCCCCAGCACCGAAAGATGTGGTCAAGTTTACCACAAATACTGTTTGACCGAGAGCTTTCAAGACACTAGTGGTATCGCTACTTGTAATAAGACTCTTTACGTGGATTGTCCTTATTGTTCGGGAACAATTGTGTTCGGTTCCAGTTTATCGTAAACCATCGAGATTGAATTTTCTTTCTACCTCAATCTTTCCCAACTTGATTATATTTACGCCGTAGAAAATGCGTGACTAGGTATTGCTGAACAATTTATTGAGACTTTGAAAAATATCGAGTTTAAAAATATCGGGAGTAAAAAATTCGCGAGTAAAAATATCGCGAGTAAAAAGTTCGCGAGTAAAAATATCGCGAGTAAAAAGTTCGCGAGTAAAAATATCGCGAGTAAAAAGTTCGCGAGTAAAAATATCGCGAGTAAAATACTTTATATATGTTTAATAATGTTTATTTTAGTTTCTATAGTAATCAGGTACTAGCTAATGTTTTCGTCGATAGCTAGTGTTTCATACAAAAAATTATAGCTAATTTTACTCCCGATATTTTTACTCCCGATATTTTTACTCTCGATATTTTTCAATATAACCCTTGTTATTGAATTGACTCAACTCAACTCAATGTTATTGAATTATTATTATTGGGCATATTCTGAGGAGTATCTCAATAAATATATACTCCTTATTAAACTTATTAAACTATCATGCCACTTACCGGTAAATAGTGCAATAAAGAATTTATAAAGTAATGTGCAATTTGAAAAGTTTGTAAACAGTGATCTTTTTAGCTTATATTGTATTTTTTTTATATAATTACCTGGTTTTAGTGGTTTGAACTATAAACTCATCACGAAATTTATAATAATATTGTCACAGACGGTTATTAATTATTTAATATTTCTTACTGTTTATTTTTGTAGTCTTTTCAAATTTCTGAAATATAATTTCCGTGGTTGACTCAGAAGTTATCCAGTCTCCCGCTAGAGGGTGCCTAGAGGGTACCCGTATGATAACTTGCATCATCAGAAATAAATATGTAACCAGTTTTATTGAATTTCGTTTATTGTTTTGGTTAGAATAGCGTGCCACTGTAACCGTCTCCTTTCCGTTAATTAGTATTAAGTAATAGATTTTAGTGATAGGCCTACTCTTGTAAAATATTTCATGGAAACTGAATTGATATTTTAGTGATTTACCTGTTAAAATTTAGGAAAAATGATAATGTTTAGAAGGACGATTAATTATTGCCATTAATTATTAGTAAACTACAAAAAATATTGCATTATCGTATGCACAAGTACAATGTACGTACATGTCGGCACAGATTTCCATTTTCATTGTTTTTAAATTGCTTGCGTAATACTTTTTGGGTATAATGAAATATCGAAATGGTGTACTGTACGTATATGTATAATGCAAGTAAATACATGAGTAAATAATATCAACAAAAATTATGTATAGCTAAAAGTATATATCACTATATCGTAATAAATTAAATCATGCTAAGCACGATGAACTGGAGCTGACAATTCGCCCCCTAGCTGCAGACAGGAGGAACTGTGAAAGTCTGCCTGTGTGTAGAATTTGTAATTAAACAATGCGCGTAGGTTACCACTACCAAATTTCAGATGAATCTTCTGGTTGGTTCTATAATTACAGCTACTGTCAATTCGCTCCTAGCGGCAGACAGAGGAACTAAATAAATCTGTATGTGTGGAGAATTTCCAAACTTTTGATACTACATGTGCTGATGTGTACCAAGTTTGGTTCCATTTCATCCATGATTGACCGACTTATTAGCGTTCAAACATTCTAGCCACAAACCCAGCAGCCAGCCAGCCAGCCACAATCAAACAAACTATTAATAGCTGCAGGAACCCGAGCAGAGCCCCAGTGATAAGTTTACATTCGCAAGCCTCATTTCAGTTTCAATAATAGCGGATGTAGTAGGCCTACTTCGTTTTTGTAGAGTTTGAGTACAAGAGTTGTAGGACTAGCGGTACAGGAGTAGGCTACCAAACCAACGTTGATTATTATTGCATATTTACTACAGTACTACCGGTACCTGTGGAGTGGACCAACACAACACAATGTATACTGTTCAGTATAAGCAAAGCAACTCGCACGACGATGGAATCTGGAGCTGCGCGTGGAAACATTGCGAGAAGGACGACATAGATTACATAGTAACGGGCGGCGTTGACGACCTGGTCAAGGCTTGGCGCTACACGGACGATCGACTCGACCTCAAGCACGTGTTCGAGGGCCACCAACTGGGCGTCGTATCGGTGGACATCAACCCGGACGGCACCGTAATCGCGAGCAACTCACTGGACTCCCAGATACGACTGTGGGACACCAGTAAGGGGACCCTCCTAAAGACCATAGACGCGGGCCCAGTGGACGCCTGGACCGTGACATTCACACCGGACGGACAGAACGTCATAACGGGAAGTCATTCCGGAAAGATAAACGTGTTTAACATCGATAAAGGAGAGAAAGAAACGTCGCTCGATACGCGTGGGAAGTTTACAATGTCGTTGGCTTGTAGTCCGGACGGTAAATACGTGGCCTCCGGTGCTATCGACGGTATTATAAACATATTCGACTTGGCGACAGGTCGTCTCATACACACGTTGGAAGGCCACGCCATGCCCATACGAGGACTTTCATTCTCTCCCGCTTCCCAGCTGTTGATTACAGCTTCAGACGACGGATATATAAAGGTTTACGACGTTCTGGCCGCATCTCTTGTCTCGACGTTGTCCGGACACGCCTCATGGGTCCTCAGCGTCGATTACCACCCCGATAACACTCGGTTCGCGTCCACCTCCGCTGATCGGACCTGCAGGGTGTGGCATGTAGGGGAGAGACGATGCGAGGCAACCTTCGCGGACCACACCGACCAGGTGTGGTCGTGTCGGTTTAATCGAACTGGTTCCAAACTTGTGTCGGTTTCAGACGATAAAGCAATTCATATATACGATTGTCCGTGATAGGTTATAATATTGTTTGGGAGAATTTATTTGTTTAACTATTATTTTATAATAATACATAAATCCGCCAATGTAAAACTTGTCATAGCATGTCTTCGTTCGTGTAACAATTCGTTACACAAATTTATTCGTTTAGAGAAACAAATTCCCTATACCGATGAAACGAAACAAACAAGTGCTATAAACGAATAGAGAAGTCATTTAGACAAACTCTATAGACAAGATCTTTTTAGAATGAAATTGCGAAGGGGCTATAGACTACACAGTACCACAAACACCGTTCAACATTTAACGGTTTATCATGGTATCATTATAATTCAATCATATCATTTATCAATATCATTATCATATATTGATCAATATCATTTATCGAGCAATAAAAAATTATAAATGCCGTGTATTTCTTAAGTCCGTAGTTTCGTTTATAAAATTTTGGAACTTTTATTTTTATTTCAGATTCAACGAAATCAATTTTCAATGATTTATATTATAGTTTTACAAAATAGCATAATTGGCCATGTTTCCAAATGTATAAAACCTTTCTATTTGTATGTTTGAACATTATCTTATGCTAGTGATCAAATCCAAACAGTATCCCGATCCAGAACCAGTAGAATATATTTATGTTCCAGATTTTTTTAAACAGATCGACATCCCTATATTTAAATAATCTTACGAATATGGCGTTAGTTTGACTTTTGAACCTTTGATTTATGATTAAAGGTTTCGAGCATTTAGTATGGCCCCACAGCTCACATCACAGTAATTTTTCAAATATAATCACGGCTACAATTTCTCAATGGATGGAACTTCAAACAGCTAAATAATGAAGATTGTAGCAAGTTTCGATTCCGAAAGCAAAAAGCAAAAAGGTGCCGATAATTTTGAAGTTATCTCCATTTGTACTGAGAGATGCATCCATCAATGGACCTGTTTACCTGCAACTAGCAGCCATGGGCCACGAGGAGCAAAGAATAAAAAAAATTATGGCAGCCATGGGCCAAGTGGAATATAAAAATATTTATATATAAATTGTTTGGCCGCCATATAATACAATAATACAATTGTCAATGTTGTATATTATGTATGTTTGTCGTAGCCCTATCTCCGCCTAAACACTGACGGTGAATCGATACGAGACTTTGTATGGTGGTTTATTTGTGTATCGGCCTTGGAATAGGAAAGTTACGCGTTAATTAATTAATTAATTCTCGAGATAATTAAGAATATGTAAGATCTTAACATGTTGAGCTCAATATCCATTGCTCTCGAACACACTTAACAGCCAATTATTAAACGTCGGTGTGCGCTATTATTAAAGGTCAAGAAGAGATTGCTTATTAGTTGTAACCCAGAATCAATGTGTGTGTACTCTGGAGGAGTCCCGATGGACGGGGTGGGTGGAATAAACGGGGTGGGAGGAACATTTTTGACACAGTTATACAGGTACAGTAGTACCTACGGCTACCGGTGGTATACTCGGTACACGGTTTTTGTTTACTTTCACTTTCAACTCTCAATTATTATGAGAACAAACGTTTATTTACTCATAATAAAAAATAAGAGAATTGTGGGTGGAATTTTTTTCAAAAATTTATAGACGTGTCTATTCGGGACTCCAGAGTAATGAACTTGGAGACGAATAATTATATTACATTAATTATTAGGTCAAACACAACCTTTTTTATTTTATATTATGGATTACCCATCAGGTTGTGTTTCAATATTATAGAGTTAAGACACAAAGTCACATCCATGTTTTTAATTACGGTATTTCATTTAGAAAGATCGGTAGAAGTAAAAATTTTCGGTAAAATATATTTGCAATAAAATACAGTTTGATAAAATGACTCAAATTTATTTATTTTGCTACTATTTGTAATAAGGGAAATATATTTTTACGAGGTACGACTGTAGTTGGCTGTAAGGAACAATATAATAAATGTCCTGACAGGAGACCACGAGAATTATAGTTATTTAATGTCAATCATCTCTTGGGCACTGCGTGCGAAATTCTACATTTACATTCTACGTGGTCTGACTCAAACTTGGAGTAAAGGTCGCTTGGAATTTTCTAGGAGGGTGAGTCTGGGCGCTTGAAAGATGGCCTTTTTTATAATTTACTGTTAACATATTATTCTATTGTTAATTGGTTGCTAGTTTAAAATAAATAACTCGACTGGATGTACCCAATCAAAGGAATTTCCGTTCGTTATTACCATGTCAAGACCATTCCGCAATGTATTTTGCTATTCCACGGCACCAGCTCTTTGAGTTTCAACTATGTGAGGATAGTTAATAGATATTTACATCGGTCCTCAACTCCATCTGTAAGAGCACTCTTATGGGCATATTCTGGAAGTAGGTTGACAGTAAGATCACATAGTCACCCAAAACTTGAGTTGGATAGCGGCCAGACAGACTATCGAAATAAACACGCAGTTCGTTTGGCGTACATGTATAATTAAATGTACGTAAATTGTAAGAAAACGAAAAATAAACACTTAGCTTAACAAAATGAAAGTTAACGATACTAAATAAAGTCCGTACGGCACTATAGGTAGTTAGACAAGCCGACGTCGGTTAACGCGGTAGTTAATGACTTTAACGTGGCGTTAGTCCCGTTATTAGTGAACCAGGAGGCGAGCATCTTCCTCGCCTGCGTCAGGGGTTCCTCGTAGCTGTCCGCCAACTCCTGTATGTCCATATCCTTAAAGTCCAATTGTATCGCGAGTTTCTTCCACTCTGGCGGCGTCAGCTTCCCAGCGAGATTCTCCAACTGTTTAGCCGTCACCATTGTTTCCGTATCCTCGAACTCACTCTCGCTCCCCTCGCTGTCGCTCACAGCGTTGCTCCCTCCACCGTTACTCCCAACCGCACTCCCCCCTCCCTCCAACTGTTTCCCCAAGTTCGGGTACTCTTTCGCCAGCTTCCGGCACATGTACTCCATGTACTGACTCATGTTGGCGAACGCTTGGGTGGTCGGATGGAAGAAGAACGGCGCCTTGCGGGACAGGAGCCGCAACGCGCGCCACTGGTGGTTGGGTTGGTGGGTCGCCTTGTACTCGTCTTCTATTCCGCAGTTCGGGTTTAGTTGCTGCACCGGGGACTCGAAGAAGGCCTCCAGCGTGGGTTGCAATCGGCGTTCCGGGAGTTTACAGGACTGCATGTTATCCGGGGCGATGTTCCACAGTCGGGTGAGTTCGGCGGATCCGAGATCGTGCGAGTGGTGCGTGGGAACCTCGTCGTCGGCGATCGAGGCGCGCCGGATCCGCAGTTTGACGCGGGATTCCGCGCGCGGTGGCCGCGTGTACGACGCGCAGCCCTCGTTCTTCCAGCCGATCCAGTTGGTCTCACGGTTTAGCAGTTGGTCGACCGTGGCCGCGAACTGGGGCCCATCCGGCGGTGTGTCCCGCAGCATTGAGTAAACCCGCGTCTCGGTCGAGGTTATCCACCCAGTCTGATCGTCAGAGAGAACCTGTAGAGGGGATATTTGGATTGTTGGGGTTATTTATAATTTTATCTAAAAATTAACTTTTACTTAATTTTAAGTTAATTAGGGCTAACTATTTGAGTGAATTAAATAAAAACATAATTCCCTTCACTATTTTGTATTTTTTAGTTAAAAAAAGTTTAAAAAAAGTCACTCGCCACGCCAGTAGTATAAAGCCTCTGGATTTTACTGTATGCTGTTTTGCTATATATATGTATTATTATACCATTGCATGATATTGTATTGCAGGCCCATTGTATGCAATCACAATACCGTCGTCAATACCCAATGATTACATAATACTACTGTAAGCCAATAATTATTATTTATAATTATTTTTTAATTGTATTTAATTTAATATTTAACATATATTAGAGCAGAGCGCCTTCTTTCTGCTCACTGTTTTTAATAAGATAAAGAATGTTTTGACTAGAAGGCAGTGACTCTCGTATATGAAGTCATCCATATGTGCTGCGCTTCTGAAGATTTTCCCTTTATGCTAAATCTGTAAATGTTAGAAAAATTAAATAATCAGATTAAGTTGAGTTTAACATTTAATGTATATTAATTCATATATAATCACCTGATTGGCGAGTTTGAACTTCACGTTACCGCCGAGGTACTGAAATAGGAAGAGCATTTGTAGGAGAATATGTCGCCGGAAGTTGGGGTCACTCATCTGTAGATCCAGGAGCTTCTCATTGGTTAGAAACTTAGTGAAGCAAACCTCATCGGATGACGTCATCTCGCGGTTGGTGACGTCATCCTGGGTTACGCTGTGCTTCCGTTTGCGGGAGGACTGACTAACGTCAACCTTGTAGGAAGCAAAAACGGTGAGGACGTCATCTGAGTAGCGAGTGAACCTTCTCCACGCCGCCTTCTCGTAGCACTGCGTGGGCAACCGGAAGTAGTCCTGGAGAGTCCAGAACTTTCGGTATAGATCGTAGTCGACGGGGGGCGCGATCTTCGTGAGCTCCCCCTCCTCAATTCCCTCTTCCCGCAGGTGGTTCTGGATTACTTCCTCTTTGTTGCTGAACACTGTCCGGTTATCCACGTTAAAGTGGGACATTAGATTCAGGGCTGACTTCTCGCTCAACGGGAATAGTCGAGCGAGAAACATCTGAATTCGGCCACAGATAACCGTCTGCTGCGACTCGCTAAGTCGACGCAACAGGTCGTTGCACATCCGCAGCAGGTAGGTCTTCCCGGCGGAGTAGAGATGATCCTGCTTCCATACGGCTACGTTACTCTCTATGTAGGTGAAAACTTTCTCGCAATGCTCCAGCGGAAGCAGATCCAGAGCGTCGGCTATTATAGCGAATATCGCGCTGGTTGAAGTCATACCGTCTTTAACTAACTCGATGCAGAAATCAATGATACGAAGGCACAAGTCGATGTTGCCTATGTTGCCTTTGATTGCGTCCCGAAAGGCTTGGTCCAACGTCATCTTCTTGTCGGCTTCACTGCCGCCTATCTCCTGGTTGTAACAGTTTAATAACTCATCTTTGTTGCTTAACTCTACGGCGTCAGCGATTGCGGAAGCTAGTTTGGATCGACAAACTCCGGCGTCCAGGGACCGATCGGTTCCTGAATATGCTTCGATTTTATCCATATCGCAGGAGGCTAGCGCTAGGCTACTGTTACAGTCAGGCACCAGGCACAGGGCTGGCAAAGTAGTTTTGTAGGGCCTAAACTGCCAAACCTAGGTTTTTGTCGATTTTTGTCAAAAACCTAAAATTTGAAAAAAGCCTAAAACTAGGATTTTAGGTTTTTGATCACAAAAAGAGCCAAATTGCTTGTTTTTTGGGTTCCATGCATGAAACCCACTGACTAAAGACTTGAGTTTCTGGACTTAACTTTAAGCCAGTCCAGCAGTCAGCCAGTAAGCCAACAATAAAACTTCACTGCTGGCAGCTGGCTGGCTGGACTCTTGCTGCCTGCCTGCTGGACTGACTAATACAGTAATATTTAAAACAAAAATCAAATCGATTATTTTAATATATTGTGCTGTTGTAGCAGGCTTACCGGCAGACCGGTATCTACTGATCAGCTGATCTACCAATGCTGCATAAAACTGTAAAATATAATATTGAGAAATGCAATCTGCCAATCAAGCTTTGGCAGTCAGGTCAATCTAATCCATCAATAGGCAGATCAGCAGAGGGTCAGCCTAATCACCCAACTACACCCAACTTTCACCCAACTACACCCAACTACACCCAACTACACCCAACTACACCCAACTACACCCAACTACACCCAACTTTCACCCAACTACACCCAACTTTCACCCAACCCAACTACACCCAACTTTCACCAACTACACCCAACTTCAACACAACAGCATCCAACTTACACCAAACTATACTGTATGGCACCTATCTTCCACAAATTACAATATGTACAGTAACAAACTCTGAACTTCTTTGAGGAATTGCTGAGATATGAACTTTTAAAAGTTGCATGTACTCGTGCTGTATTTTGCCATCACTGCCCTGCAATTATGAAAATAACTAACTAACATTTTATTTTTATTGCAGGTTGATTCTAGAATAATTGATGAATTTAGCAATAAATATACAAAGGAGAGACACAGAGACTATTGACGAACGATCCAGATACCTATAGATGTCTACACATACCACGCATCAAAACTCCAAACTAAGCTACAGTACAAACTAAACTGGCGCTGTGGGATTGCGGTGAAAATGAAAACGGTATTGATACACAGGAGCGGAGGGTCACCGTCACAGCCTTAACGACGAAATCGCATTATTGGAAACTTCTGCTGTGCGAATAGCTATGCAGATAATTCGTACCAAGTTAATGGACATAAGTTCTATATTATACAGTATGTTTAATGCAATTATAATAATGTAATTATCCTTTATGTATCATAGAATACAAGAAAATAAACTGTAACATTATTTTCAGCTTCTTTATCTTAAACTTTATGGCCTTTATACTGTATTAATTAATTTTTAACGAAACAACAGAAATAATTTTAGAACTTTTTACATTTCTCATTACATTTTACATGTCTCAAGTTTACACTCCATTTGGCTCCCTGATCCAATCTTAATGGTTAGCAAATAAAGTACTTTCTGTATAATATAGGCGAATAATAAATTTCTCATGGAACCAAAATAATAAACGAAAGATAAGATCAAATTAATATAAAGGCCACGAAGTTTAGAATAAAACTGTTGAAAATAAAGACTATGTTACAATCTTTCTTGTAATATGATACAAAGGATAATTATAATATTTTATTGTTAAATTTCTGAATTACTTAACGCTTGTCCTTGGACAAGCCGTAAATATAGTAGATAGATGGATTATTTGCGGCTCGTCCATAGACGAGCGTTAAGTAATCAAGAAATTTAACAATAAAACAACATTTTATAGTGTATAATGTACTTTTATCTCACTTCGGTCCCTCGTTTCAATATTTCACTAACTCGAATATGATAATAACTCGAAATAAATTTTCCAGTATTTACTAATTATCATAGTGCGTTAAGGCTCGCCTTTACTACGTGGCTCGCATGTTCTCGCTGTTATGCCTCAGAACTAAACATTAGATATATTGTACTGTATGTATGTCCTACTCATCTTCACATCCAAAAAAGCGACATAGATTAGGATTTGTATGGTTTTTGACAATTTTATAATTTGCTTTATAATTTTTTATTTTCAAAAATCCTGACCTGCGAGAAAGTGGTGAAAGGTAAGTGTAGTTGGGTGGAAGTGAGACAATGTTGAGTGTACTGTAGTTGGGTGATAGTTGGGTGTAGTTGGGTGGAGAATTGGGTGTAGTTGGGTGAAAGTTGGGTGTTGTTGGGGGTAGTTGGGGTGAAAGTTGGGTGTAGTTGGGTGAGAGTTGGGTGGAAGTGGAGTGTAGTTGGGTGAAAGTGAGTCAAAGTTGAGTGTAGTTGGTTGGAGAGTTTGGTGTTCTGTGGGACGAGTCACGCAGTCAGGGCAAGCCTTAGCGCACAATTGCAATTAGTAAAAATAGGGCAAAATTTCATCTCCAGTCGGTCGTTCTGTCCGCTTGTCTGTCTGTAACGAAAAATTCATTCGTAAGTAACTTTTGAAGATTTTCGCCAACTGATCCACATTAAAGCCCGATGAGAAACCCCACTTGGGATCCGACTATGTAGCAACATACCTAAAGTGTGTGACATATTATTCATTCACATGTGAGAATTTAGCTTGGAAACCTCAATGTTGATCAGATAGACTTTGCTGATGACTTAGGAGTACTCTCAGAATCATTAGAGGGAGCCCAACGGCTCCTCAGCTCATTAGAACATTCTGCTTCTAGTGTTGGACTTTTTATTACCTCCAGAAAGACCACAATTTTGACAGTTAACTTTGAAAGTCCTCAGCAAGTCTCTGATCGGATGAGCATAAGCTCAAAGGATGGTATGCTTGAGCATGTGGACAACTTCTGTTACCTGGGATCATGGATCCGGAAGTCAGGTGAGGACCTTCGAATACGTAAGGGAAAGGCATGGGCAGCCTTGAATAGGCTTTCCAGGATTTGGAAGTCACCGAGAATTAATCGGAAACTCAAGGTCCGATTATTTAGAGCAGCAGTAGTTCCAGTACTCCTCTACGGGAGTCCATGCTGGGCTCTAACTGCTGAGGACACCAAATCTCTGGATGGCACATTCACAAGAATGCTACGCCGGGTTCATTGTGTCAAGTACAATGCACACATTAGTTTGGAAACCTCAATGTTGATCACATGAGGATTTTCGAATGGGTGGAATGTCTGAAAGATTAAATACACTTCTCCCATTTCGTTGTTTGTAATAAAATAAGCTGAATATTGTCATATCCTACTGTACATATACTGTAAAGTATGTACTAGAGACGACAAGCCGCGTCTATATGATTACGTTGATCAACGTCTGCAATTCTCTACCCTAGTGTGATGAATTATTATTTCTACTACTGTAAGATCTGTAATGTATAACGATCTTATCGATTCTCATACTGTAGAGATCTTGTCCATTCTGGCATCGCCTGTATGTGAAGATCATAATAAGTTCCTTGCAGAAATTCCCTTGACCTGTACAGATCTTACCAGATCCCCTTTTAGTTTATCAAAAATGTAAAATGTTCTAAAATTATTGCTGTTGTTTCGTTAAAAATTAATTAATATAAAGGCCATAAAGTTCGCCCATGTGAATAATACCAGGATTTCACTTTTCGGTCGACATTTTATTGGAATTTTATGTATGAAGATTTTTTATTTTTTTTAATTTATCTTTTTGATACGTTTCGTTTTGATACGGCTAAATTTCGTTTATTGTTTTGGTTAGATTCAGGGGCAACTGCAAAGTTAAATATATAACGGCAGAAAGTGTTTACATGGGCCCAAGATTAAAATAAAACTGCTGAAAATAATGTTACAGTTCTTTTTCTTGTATTCTATGATACATAAAGGATAATTACATTATTATAATTGCATTAAACATACTGTATAATATAGAACTTATGTCCATTAACTTTGTACGAATTATCTGCATTGCTATTCCCATAACAGAAGTTTCCAATGCGATTTCGTCGTTAAGGCTGTGACGGTGACCCTCCTGTGTATCAATACCGTTTTCATTTTCACCACAATCCCATAGCGCCAGTTTAGTTTTATACTGTAGCTTGGATCGTTCGTCAATAGTCTCTGCGTCTCTCCTTTGTATATTTATTGCTAAATTCATCAATTATTCTAGAACCAACCTGCAATAAATATAAAACGTTAGTTTGTTATTTTCATAATTGCTCAGCAGTGGGGGCAACATACAGTACATGAAACATTTAAAAGCTCATATCTCAGCAATTCCTCGAAGAGTTTGTTACTGTACATATTGTAATTTGTGGAAGTTTGGTGCCATACAGTAGGTATAGTTTTGTGTAAGTTGGATGCAGAGTGGAAGTGGAAGTTGGGTGTAGTGGGGTGGAACTGTGTGGGTGTAGTTGGCTGAAAGTTGGGTGTAGTTGGGTGAAAGTTGGGTGTAGTTGGGTGTAGTTGGGTGTAGTTGGGTGAAAGTTGGGTGTAGTTGGGTGTTTAGGCTGACCGATCAGCAGATAGCAGATAGGGCCTATACAAATACAGAAACCTACATAAATGATAAATACAGATACTACCGTACAAAAACCTAGCAATAACATTCAAAAACCTGCAAAAACCTTCCAAAAACCCTGCAATAACCTAATTTTTGTTTTGAAAAACCTAACGTTTTTGACAGCCCAGCCCTGACCAGGCAGCGTTATATAACATATAATAGGCCTACTGTAATATGACATAATGACAATAACAATTATACAGTCCTACCAGCCTACCTACACAGCAGTCACGCAGTACAGTACCGGTAATGTATGACTGTGGAAGGTTAGTACAGCAGTAGGTCTGGTATGTGTACAGGTGGATGTTACAGGAGGTTGGAAGTACCGGTACCTAGCTGCCTAGGCTACCTACTTGACGACTTGATAGGCCTACTTCTGTACTTGACAGTGCTCCCGTCTGCCGTCCGTCCGTCAGTCCGTGGAAAATACGCAACAGCTGTACAGCATAAGCAACTGGACAACAACGGAACACCCGAACACAGGAACACGCAACACTGCAACAGCTCTCAGGCACTCATGGTCTACAGCGCTAGACAGACAGATAGGCCTTACTGCACAATGTTAGCAGAGACGAGTGGCGTGAATTGTCAACATTGGAGCAACAACCTAAGACCAATTTCATTGCATTGGCCTCGGCCTGTATGCTGTACTGTACTGTACATTCTATCAGTCTATTGAGGTCTGAAATACTGTAATACAATTATTTACTGTGACAGAGAGAGAGAGAGGTGTAAACGTTAAGCGACACCTGATACAGACACCTGATGCAGACACTGGTGCAGACACCTGGTGCAGACACTTGGAGCACACACCTGGTACTGGTAGAGACACTGGTGTAGACATCTGGTGCAGACACCTCTCTGGTGGTGCAGGCACCTGGTATGCAGACACTGGTGCAGACACGGTGCCTCGTCGCATGTTAGAGCGTGAGCTAACTAACAGTGACAGTGACACGTTATTATTCTCACCAAAACAATAAACATAAAACAATAAAGTTTTTGTGTTGGGGTTTTGTGTTTATTACAGTATCATGGCATATGTTACAGCATGGCAGAATTCCGCCATATTTATTTAAAAAAATATAAAAAGCAGGAATTTTTGACGTCCAAAAATTAATTTATGGACGTCCAAAAATTAATTTATGGACGTCCAAAAATTAATTTATGGACGTCCAAAAATTAATTTATGGACGTCCAAAAACTAATTTATGGACATCCAAAAACTAATTTAGCAGTCCACTAAATTTAGTGGGCCGACTTTGTATTTACTTGTAAACTGGTTGTTATTTTGTCAGTTACACACTCCATGCGTTTTTTTTTATCAATGATTACATCAATCAACGATTTTTTCATGGAAAAATCAAGCAGCAGTGCTCAGACTGCGTAAACAAACTGTAAAATACTAATAAGGTGATGGGGGCTACTGTGTTTGAAGTCAACATATTGAAATGGCATACTCATCAAAAAATGAAATATAAGTTTGAATAAAGTGCAATATACTGTACATTTTGGTTGGACTATATAATATTGAATTTAAATTCATTTTCTTAAATTTCTGTAAGACTGCCTGTCGGTCTCTCTGACTGTCCGTATGTCCAAATAAAATGTAAAACACACACACCATGTAGCTAAAAGTACATTGCATTACATTTACCTTGATGTCACGTCTGCAATAGCGACTGGTATGGGGGTTTTCCTGGGCAGGGATTTCATTTCTTATTTTCTGTTTTCTTACATTTGATGGGTTCCAACTGTGTGTCTGTCGATCTGGCGGTCGGTTAAATTTCGAAGGACAGACCGACAGACGAACAGACAGACACTGTGCCATCAAATTTTAAAAATGGCTTCAGAAATAATATCTAGTATCTAGAAATGAAAAATATATATATTAAACTGTACGTACGTAAACGGTCCCTCAACCCATGCGTTACTGATTTTATTACTTTATATTACTATTAGATACTTTATATTATTATCAAGTTATTTATATTAATACTTTATTATTTATATATGTTCCGACTACCGACCAAATATTTACCAGTCCCCACCTCCTGTGTAAAAAAAACACATCAATGGCCCATGTACGGGCTCTTTATTATTTAAATAGATTTAATATTCCTGAAAATTAAACGTAAATCAGAAAATTAAATGGGTGACTCCCCTGTAAAGAAATATCTCAGTTTAACGAGTCTCTCTGGGCGCGGACTCAACGTACTGTATGACCCCTTATGTAGAGAAATATATAAGTTTAAAGAGTCTCTCTGGGCGCGGACTGAACGTATGACCCCTGTAGAGAAATATATCAGTTTACAGAGTCTCTCTGGGCGCGGACTCAACGTATGACCCCCTATGTAAAGAAATATATAAGTTTAAAGAGTCTCTCTGTGCGCGGACTCAACGTATGACCCCCTGTAGAGAAATATCTCATTTTACAGAGTCTCTCTGGGCGCGGACTCAACGTATGAGCCTATATGTAGAGAAATATATAAGTTTAAAGAGTCTCTCTGGGCGCGGACTCAACGTATGACCCCCTATGTAGAGAAATATATCAGCTTACAGGGTTGGGATGAAACCTCTCGTTAGCGTTAACAACAAAAGCCGCACATTTATCCTCAGGATAGTAGAATTCATAAGCAGCTAGGCCTATAGTTGTTGGACGAAAAACAGGTAAAGCCAAAGAAACATTCTGTTTATTATTACCGAAATGTGTCGCAGAGTAAGTCAACTTGGGAGCCAGCCGTAGATGCGAGGAAGTACAACTATCCCGTTCCTCAGTCTGGTATAAACGTTTCTATTTCATGACACCTGGAGGAACTGTATATAGGCCTACTGTCCCACTGAGAGTGTATTAGAATGGTTTAATAATCTTGAACCATCATCCATTATGCAAGGTTGTTTCTAATGTTCTTCAGAATATGAACCGGGTCATCATACAATAAGTATGGCGCATTAATAGCAGAACTTAACAATTTCTTTAAAGCAACTTTAAAACAACTTCTAATAAATTAGTTTTTGGACGTCCATAAATTAGTTTTTGGACGTCCATAAATTGGTTTTTGGACGTCCATAAATTAGTTTTTGGACGTCCATAAATTAGTTTTTTGACGTCCATAAATTAGTTTTTGAACGTCAAAAATTCCCTGCTTTTTATTTTTTTTTAAATGAATATGGCGGAATTCTGCCACAGTAATATGTAGCTAGGTTGGCTTGTGGGAATATGTTCTAGAAATTCCTGTGTGTTAGATACCAAATTACAAATTACCCACAGGCTTTACTTCGTTACAAACAAAACTAACAAAAGTGATAGCAATGGCCGGGTGGCCTGAGCAGAACATCCCAATTCAGAACCTTCTGGTATTCATACTCCATATGGTTGGTGTATAATTGGCACTTTAGGAAAGTTTTCTCATCTTCGTAGTGTCAGTGTTCATCATATAGTTTCAAAGGAATGACCATACTTCTCAACAAGAAACTGGAACTGGAATACTGTATCCCCCCTACTGTAAGCTTGTTAATAATTATCCCATGGCTATGTCCATACTTCTTACACTTTTGAAACGATTAAAAAATAAGCGTTGCAATTATCGGGTTTAAACGCTGTGCCGACAGTGTCGGCATAACGTTGTGCCGACAGTGTGCAGATAATGTGTTGAGTGTCGGCGTTACGTTATGCCGACAGTGTCGTCGTTACATTGTGCCGACAGTGTCGGCGTTACGTTATTCCGACAGGGTCGGCGATAAATTGTGCCGACAGTGTTCATGGTGTTACTTTGTGCCGACAGTGTCGGCGTTACGTTGTGCCGACAGTGTTGGCATTACTTTGTGCCGACAGTGTCGTCGTTACGTTGTGCCGACTGACAGACAAATCAGTTATCAAGTCAGGGTGGCTATCTAGACACCCACAGGAAGTTTCAGACTAATTACTCAAAAATTGTAGAAGTAGTAGGGTTTTGAAGATGACAATTTCATGAAAAAAATATTTGGAGATAGTCGACCTTTCATTGTACATAGTAATAGTAATTTCAATAGGATTCCCTAAATGGAAATTTACATAACTTGAAAACTAAAAGAGCTATTAAATAGCGGTTTTCAGATTTGGAAACACCATTCAACGGTGCATTATAATAGACCATAAAAAATTTCGACATATTTTGGACCAAAATGGTGTACCCCCCCCCCCCCCCCCCCCGTTAAGGGAAAGTAGCAGGTTACAGTGGAATTGTTTTCTAACAAAAATAATGAACAAGATTTTATTTCACTTGCGGTCAATTTGCGATGAAGATCAATATTTTCACTTGCATGCAGTCAATGTGCGCCACTATCTGGCATCATAATATTATAAGCATAAAATAATGTTAGGCAGTGTTATACTTTGAGTTCTGTGTGCCACATGAACGAAGCCCCGCTTAAACATTCTTGCCAAGATCTGACAAGAATCCTCAATTCAGCAATTGCTAACAAGAATTAACAAAAGTCTCAAATCACACCAAGACAAGCCAAGCCAATATTTCTCAATAACCTCCAAGACCCACAAAGTCTTGGTGACCCTTGGCCACTCCAGACAAAGCCCACCAATAATTACCAAGAACTCAATGCATTCAAACCGCAACTATTGGAGACTCTTGAGAAGAGTTGGTCAATAATTGTGCCACGTTGGTAAAATGATATGGAATTTGTAAAACGTAGGCCTACTGTATGTTAGTGGGGTGAAAGTATTGAATGAAAATATGTTCTTAAAAGAAAAAACAAAAATAATAAAATACAACATATGATATGTTTCTTAGGCCCCCTCACACGGAGCAACTTGTTTCTGCAACTTGTTTCAGCAACTTGTTGCTGGACCCCCTCACACACAGAAACTTGTTGCTCAAGAAAATAACAATTATTTCAAAACAAATAGCTAACATGTCCAGTCATATATATATATAATATCAAATCTCTGAATTTATCGAATATTAGCTATAGTATAAAAATTGGATGTTAAAAAGGTTTTTAAAAACTTTTTTACATCCAATTTTTATACTATAGCTAATATTCGATAAATTCAGTGATTTTATATTATATATATATATGACTGGACATGTTAGCTATTTGTTTTGAAATAATTGTTATTTTCTTGAGCAACAAGTTTCTCCGTGTGAGGGGGGCCTATGTGGATCAACATTGAAGGTGTATTGTACAGTATATTGTGTACTGTTTTGTGTATAATCCGTCTAAATCTCAAAATAAAACTCAATATTGTCTCCAAAGAAACAGCCAAGCGCCTGTGGAAGAGTATATTATTACCCACTCTGACATACGGGGTTAACATATTTGGGACAATTAAGGACCTGTCAACCTTCCCTGACCAGCTTGATCATGTTCGAAAAGTACGGGGTTTATACTGGAAAATGTGGTGCGGTGTTGGAAAATTCGTACCAACAACTAAAATTCTTGGACAGAATTTGAAGCCGAAGGAATCGACCTCAGTGGATTAACCGGTTTCAGGTGGCGAGCAGTGTGACGGGATCCAAGAGGGATCCCGATTTATCCGGTTGTGGTAATTTAGTCCACGCGTCCCCGCCGTGTATAAGGATGAAATAAAGTGACTGAGTTCTGAAGTTCGGTGTATAATAGGAAGTTATAAGATATAGATATTGTGAATGTGTACAAGGCGGGATACGGTAACTAAAGTCCCGTGATCCCCTAACTAAACTAATTGGCTGTACCCTACGCTAGCACTGCTGCACTTGAGATAACTGAATCACTGATTAATAGGTTATTGGTTATATTGCACGGTGGCCTTACTGCTACTCAATCGATGCCGTTCCCCCCTCTGATTGGTTAATACCCTTGTTGGCGCCCCGTGGAGTATTCCCGTTAACTCCACCTGTTCTCCTTGGGTTAGGGGTTTGGCCCCTGACCCTCTATTGTGTGCTTCCTTCCCATTCTTATTGGGATGGCGCGAGTTGGTTAATTACCCAATCTCGCGGCTCCCAATATTGCTTATCGGCTAATAACTTTATGGGGTGTTGGCGGGATTGAATAAGCTAACACTCCCCCCCATGCTATCTTCCCGGTAAGAAGATAGCATCAACCAAAAAAGTGCGCTACAATCCCGCTGGATCCCGATCTAGCATCGGGTGTGGGGTGGAAATCTTTTCTCTCGGAGTCGGCTTTCCGGGCCGCTCCCTCTGGGTATGATAACGCTACCCTTTACGCCTGGCGTCTCATGTCGGGCCGATCGCGCTCACCTCTTCACGCGATTTTTGTTTCCCCAACACTCTCGCCCTATCTCACCTTCACTCTCACCCTAACTCTCTCATACCCCCGGACCTCCTCGTCCCTTACTCAGCCTCTCATTCTCCCCCCCCCACACTAGGATTGCGTTCGCACTCTCTCCGCACTTCACTCTATCACTCTTATTCCGATTCTCAAGTCCACTTTGACTGTTTTTATCTCTCCTGACGAACCTCCCCCCCCTCTCGTGCCGCCGCACTCAAGAAGTGTGAAATTGTCAGTTGTCTCGTCCATAGTGCCATAGTCATTGTCCCCCAGTCCCAGTAGCTAGTTGAGAAAGGTTGTATGACTATAGTACTTACTCCAAACGTATATATTTTACTGCTAATCACTACGTACGTACATACGAATTGCACTTATATAGTTATTTGCATTAATTAAATTTATATTTAATAGTTCGTACGTTACATGCGGCGCCTTCCAGGCGCACCACCTCCCAGTCTCAGTCTCATTCCCTCGCCTCCGGGAACTCATCTGTACCTCCTCACGTCCTCCTCCCTGGCCCGTTTCTTGGTTATCACTGTTCCTCTGGCATCATCCGCTTTCTGCTTCCGGACCTTCGCTGCCACTTCCTTGCTGATCCCGGTCGTCGGCTCCTTGGGCGCTGGTGTTATTAAAGCCCGATACCGCTTCGCCGGTGGCCCCTCAGAATGGCCTGGTTGTTTCCCTCGTGTGGCGTCCCATAGGATCATCTTCATTGCCTTTGGTACGTGTTCCGCCAAGAAATCCCTAAACTCCCTCCGGTTCTCTGGTGTCCACCTGTCCAGGTACCGTTGCGTGTTCATAACTCCGGCGAACGATGCCGCCGTAGCTACCTCTTGATAGGTAAACGGTAACCTTCGCTTTATTATTTCCATGTGGGTCTCCTGGTTTATGAGGAAGAAACCCCACTTGAACTCTTGGGCCTTCATGCGCTGGCGCGTCATGGCCCCGACGTCGGCCCACTCCTCGAACCTCGTGAACTTCTCCTCGTCGCTCATCCAGTCGCACTCGCGTCCGTAGTGTCCCCGAAAGTGGCACTTTGGACATCGGTTATGCAACCGTGGACACGCCCCCATCCTGTGACTTGGTTCTCTACAATAGAGACAAAAGGTTCCCCGTTGGAACCGGTATAGGCAGCTGCTTTCCTGATGGGTCTGTCTCCCACAGTAGTCGCAGCCGAGTACCAATGTCTCGCGTCCCACCTCGTCCTTCGTCCCAAGCGATCTCCGCGGTCTATGGAGTCGCTGGTAGGCGAACTTCTCTACGTTGCTCTCCCTGTTCACGTCTATCTCTCCGCCCCTCTCGGGCATCGTCTCCCCGAATACTATCCGTGGTGCCGTCCCCGGTTGCTCGCCCAACCTGATGGTGCTCCCCGCGAAATCCATCGCCGGCCCCTCGTGCACCCAGGTCCGCTTGCCGGATCTGTTCCAGAAGGCCCTTGCCCCACTGGCCGTCACCACCCTTCCGCCAACCCAGTCCGTGTCCGAGTGGCCTATCCTTTCGATGGGCGGTATCTCTCCGAATTCGTCGTCGTCGTCCTCTTCTTCCGGTAGCGTCTCCAATCCCGGTATCCCGATGGATCCAGTATGTCCCTTCCCGCCTTGGCTCTCGCCGGTAGCTCTCCATCCCTCTAGCTCCCTTAACTTCCTTGGCGGTTGGTCGCCCTCGGCGCCCGCTGGTATGGGCATCGTTTGCAACCCCGACGTCGACTGTTTCGGCGATCCCACCGTCCATCCCAATTCTCGTCCTAGAGACTCCCCCGAACTCCCTGACGAAGTCCAATGAAGCTCGTCTAGACCCGCCTGTTCCTCGAAGCCATAACTCTGTGTCCTGGCCTCCTCTTCCCTCTCCTCTGCTTCTATCCTCTCCCGTCTAGCGACTTCTTCCAGTCGCTTTGCTTCCCGTCTATCCATCTCTAGCTGCTCCCATCTCTGATACGGTGTATCCGTCTCCCCATCTACCAGATGTCGGCTGTTGTAGTACACCGACTCGCCCTTCAGCCCCGGGTGGTCTACCAGACCGTCAAAGGCCGTCTTAAAGGCTCTCCTGTAGCTTAGGGGTGATCCCGATAACAGAAATGCCCCTGGTTCTCTTTCGATAACTACGGTCATGAATAAGTTAAGTAAACTTATCATCATCCAGTCCTCCTGCAGGATATATCGCTTCTGATATACCTTTATCGCTCCTCTGCGAAACTGATATACCTCCTGCTTTCCCGGTCTCGCTCCCCACTTCAGCGAGTTCGCTAGTTCTGCTCCGTATTCTTCCCTAAACTTCCCCCAATCCATTGGTTTGTGGCATACGAGCCCCAATAATTGGCCCATCGCCACCGCCCCGCATTGGCCTAAGTTCTCGACCACCCCCAATCCATCCGGTGCCGTCATAGCCATAAAGACTTTCTGCATATCCAGGAGGTTGGTGGCGTCCGGACCGATGATCCTCTCCGCGTCCTCGCGAATCGCCGATCCCACTTTCGTCGTCGACTTCTCTCTTACTAAGACCTGTACCGCTTTCGGCAGTCGGTCTAATTTCGGCCCGTCCTTCTTCCCATACGTCCCTAAGTCGAATAAGAAGATGTCCCCATTTGGCGCTGCCAAATGCAAGAGTATGGTCCTGGCCGATCCTGCCGTTCCTCGTCTCGATCCCGCTTCGTCTTCCACGGTTCCCTCGTCATCTAGGATCATATATCCTCCTCTGTTGACGGACTCTATGAATCTTTTCCAGTCCTTCCTCGGCGATTCCCTCGGATACTTCGGAATCCCGAACTTCGCCTCGTCTCCTTTCACTACGTAGTGGAAGTGTTGGAAGATTGCGTTATCCAGCGACGGCGTCCCGTAGGTCCCGACCAACCGCTGTTCGTGCGCCTCCCGGAAGTGATCCTGCAGCGCTCGTGCCGCGTGACCCCTTTCCAACCTCTCGTAGTATCCTCTCGTCTTCTCCTCCGGGTGTCTTTCGGTGAAATCCACCAATATTTCTTTTCCTCCTGACTCCGCCTTTCTCTTCCTGATCAGCTTACTCGCCATTCCGAACACTACACTCGCTCACCTGCAGGGTGGTGCCTTACCAAGGCGCAATACAGATGAGTGATGTATTGAGATGTTTCCTACAGTTCGATAATGGCCTACTTTTCTACTTAACTGCGCCTTTCAAGCCTAATTTAATTTAATTAATTTCGGAGCTAGTAAATCAGCCTAGTTTACGATTTCTGTCCGTTACTTTTATTATGTTCTAGAACGACTTTTCTTGTGTTACCACTATTTTCCGATTTTTAGCCCTATTCTATTTATTTATTTATTTTGCTTTGATTCTACTGTCCTACTACTTACTACTGCCTATGGATTTATTCTGTTCTCTCTTTGATCCATATTCTGGCCTAATCAGTGGGCCTATGCAGTACAGCAGTATGCGTCGTGTGGCCACACGATTTATCCAGCTGCACTCATATGCCCCCCTCTCGCTACTAACTCTACTTACTCCTAACTAATATCTATATCCTATTTTTACCCCCTTTTGCCTCTTACTCTCTCTCTCTAACTAGTGGTACTACGTACCCTCTCTAACTCTAACTCTAGGTACTACGTACCTACTAACTCTAACTCTAACTAGGTACTACGTACCTACTAACTCTAACTATCGGTACTACCTACCCTCTAACTCTATCTAGGCATTACGTACCCTCTAACTCTAACTAGGTACTACGTACCCACTAACTCTAACTCTAACTAGGTACTACGTACCTACTAACTCTAACTATCGGTACTACCTACCCTCTAACTCTATCTAGGCATTACGTACCCTCTAACTCTAACTAGGTACTACGTACCCACTAACTCTAACTCTAACTAGGTACTACGTACCTACTAACTCTAACTATCGGTACTACGTACCTACTAACTCTAACTATCGGTACTACCTACCCTCTAACCTTATCTAGGCATTACGTACCCTGTAACTCTAGCTAGGTACTACGTACCCACTAACTCTAACTCTAACTAGGTACTACGTACCTACTAACTCTAACTATCGGTACTACGTACCTACTAACTCTAACTCTAACTAGGTACTACGTACCTACTAACTCTAACTACCGGTACTACCTACCCTCTAACTCTATCTAGGCATTACGTACCCTCTAACTCTAACTAGGTACTACGTACCTACTAACTAACTAACTTACTAGGTACTACGTACCTACTAACTCTAACTATCGGTACTACCTACCCTCTAACTCTATCTAGGCATTACGTACCTACTAACTAACTAACTCTAGGTACTACGTACCTACTAACTAACTAACTCTAGGTACTACGTACCTACTAACTAACTAACTCTAGGTACTACGTACCTACTAACTAACTAACTTTTATTTATTTTTTATTTTATTTTATTTTATTTGTGTGGGAAGGGCGTCTCGCCCTCAATCCCACCCCCCTCAGTCCAAAACTTGGACGACTAAACTTCACACTAACTCTAATTTAAGGTGCCCCTTCTAGGAGACAGCATTTACCTACTGCTCTCCTGTAGGTTTTCCTGTCTTTCGCACCTATCTTTCCACCTATCCGCACTTCTACCGATCGGACTCTTCCGTCCTCGTCGGAGTAGGTGCCTACAACTCTCGCCAACCGCCATTGGTTGTTGATGATAGTATCATCCGTGACGATTACGAGATCTCCCTCTCTCAACTCCCTGTTTGGCTTCCTCCACTTGCTTCGCTTATGGAGCGTGGGTAGGTATTCTTCTACCCACCTCCTCCAATACTCTGCGCTAATTGCTTTAGCTACTTTCCAACTTTGCCGGGAGTGTATATCATCTGGGTCTACACCCCGCATATCTATGGTCGCTGGCCTTTCCATCAGGAAATGGCTAGGCGTCAACACGTCTAGTGACTCAGGGTCATCATTCTCCGGGTATAGCGGTCTGCTATTAATGATCCCCTCGCACTTTGCAAGTACCGTCCGTAAGACGTCTTCAGTGACCATGTGGGTGTTCATCAGCTTCGTCATTAGACGTTTCGAACTGCCCACCAGTCTTTCGACGCATCCTAGTGTATGTGGTGCATACGGCGTCCGTCTCTCCCACTTCACTTGTCGTCTTCTCATGGCCGCCCTGACTTCTTCTCCCTCCAAGATGTCTAAGGCCTCTGCCATCTCACTCTCTGCACCCACAAAGTTGGTGCCGTTGTCGCTATATATCACTGCGATCGTCCCACCTTTGCGGTCCCTAAACCTTTCTAAGGCGTTAATGAAGGCTGATGCGGTTGCATCTTGGGCGAGTTCTATCCCTACCGCCCGCGTATTGTTGCATACGAAGATAATACCGTAGCGTTTCTCCGTGTGTCGCATCACCTTGATCTTTATCGGCCCGAACATGTCCACACCGCAATGTGTAAATGGCGGGTCGTGCTGTCTTACCCTACTCGCCGGTAGTGGCGCCATCTCCTGTACGGCTCGTTCCTTCTTCGCTCGTCTGCAGGTCTGGCACTGCCCCACTACCGCTTTAACCTTCTTCCTTAGTTGTTTGACCCAATAGGTCCTCCTTATCTCTGTGAGGGTTCGGTTGGTGCCCCCATGCAGTATCGATTTGTGGGAGTCCCATATGATCTGGTGGACTATAGGCGATCCTGTGGGAATGATGATGGGTTTCGGTGGCACGACTATACTGTTGTTATATCCCACCCTTGAATTCATTACTAGGATCCCATCCTCGTTGAGTTGTGGCGACAGCGTGATCAACTCGCTATCCCGTCGGAGATGTTGTTGGTTACCGACACGTTCCACCTCGTCGCCGTAGTTCTTGCGTTGTTCATAGCGGATGACTGCCTTGGCCGCTCCTTCCAGATCTATGGTTGTCCTGGTCTTCTTGTCCTTGCCGACTCCCGCAAGGAAATTCCCAAAGGCTCTCCAGTACGCCACTAGTTTCTTGGTCTTATACCAACTAGAACTGTAGCTGAGGAGTTTATCCGTCGGGTTATCGCACAGTTCCCTTCCTGGTTGCACGTCCCTGATCTCCCTCACCATCTGGGAGTATATCTCTTCTCCCTCTGAATCTCCCTCTTCTCCTTCTGATACTACTTCCGAGCCCGGGTCCACCTTCCTCATCGGCGGCCAGGCCTCCCTATCGCTCAGAAATTGTGGCCCGTGTTGCCACAATACTTCTTTCTTTAAGAAAGTGTGGCGTTCCACGCCCCTCGACAGCAAGTCCGCTGGGTTCTCGTCTGTTGGGCAGTAGTGCCACCTTTCCAATTCTGTGCTCGCCCTTATTTCGTCCACTCTATTCGCGACGAATATCGGGTACCTCGTCTTTTCGTTGTGTAGCCAACCAAGCACTACCATGGAGTCCGTCCAGTAGTGTGTCTCCACTATGTTGGGAATTGTATCCACTAGGTAGGCTGTGGCTCTAACTCCTAGTCTCGCGGCTGTCAATTCTAACTTGGGAACAGATGCTGAATCTGGCGGCGTTGACTTAGCTTTGCTAAAGGCTAGTCTGGGCTTGTGAGGCCCCTCTCGTTGTACTAAATAGAGTGCCGCTCCGTATGCCTCTAACGACGCGTCGGAGAACATATGTAGGTCCAGATTCGTCATGTTCCCGTCCGGGAAATACACTCGCGGCATGTTGTATGTTCCCATCCTCTCCAAGTCTCCTGTCCATTTGCTCCACTGTTTCTTAATGTCTTCTGGTACCTCTACGTCCCACTCATCCTTCAACTTATATACTCTCTTGAGTATCTGTTTCCCCGTGACTAGTAATGGGGATGCTAGGCCTAAGGGATCGTATATCCTTGCTATATACGATACGTAACCCCTCTTCGTATGGGTGTCTGCGCCCTCCTGGCTCAGCTGATACTTCAGTTCGTCTGTTTTCCTATCCCACACGATTCCCAACGCCTTCTGCTGGGATTCCGTTCTCTTAATCGCCATGTCCTGTCCTTTGGCTGTTGTAGGGTTGTCCATGGTCGATTCTGGTTTCTTGTCCTCTATTTCCCTGATAAATTCTTCTGAACTGGATTGGAATTTGGTCAGGTTGAAGCCGGATCCTCTCAGGATGTCGCGAACCTCGCGCCCTGTTTCCAGTATCTCCTCAACCGTATTTCCAGACTCCATGCCGTCGTCTACGTAGAAACCGCGTCTGATCATGTCGACGGCCCTACTGCTATATCTATCCTCCTTCCCCTTTACCGTGTCTCTCACTGCCATAGTCGTCGTAAATGAGGACGACTTGGCTCCCATGTTTTGTACTACCATCTTATATGCCGGTATTATAGGCGGTTCTTCTTCGCCGTTATACCATAAGAAGCGTTGACTATCGCTATCTTCCTCTGTTACTCGGACTTGGTTGAACATGCCTTCTATGTCACACGTGAAGGCGTGTTTCCCATTCCTAAACCTAAGTAGTACTTCTATGCCCGAATTGTATATGTTTGGGCCCTCTAGTAGGTAATCGTTTAAGCACTTTCCGTCGGTCTTTGCCGATGCATCGACTACCATCCTAAGTTTACCTTTCTTTGGGTCTAAAGCTACGTGGAGTGGCAGGTAGTATGTCCTGTCCGTGTTCGGTTCGTCGACCGGTAACTCCACGGCCCATCCTTTCTCGACGTACTTCTTAATGGTTTTGTGAATGTACTCGTTCTTCTCGGGGCTCCGTTGTAGTGTTTGTTTCAGCTTGCGGAGTCTCGTGAGTACCATCCCTCTATTATCGGGTAGCGGTATCTTCGGTAGTTTCCACACCATTCCTATTGTATACCGCCCCTCATCACACGTCATGGATTCCTCCACACTTTGTAGAGCCTGCTTGTCTTCTACCGAGGTCCCGACTCCGGTCTCTTTCAGTCCCTCGAAGTCCTGCCTGAGCAGTCTTTTAAGCTGCTCCTCCGCTCCCTCGTCACCCATTTCCTGCATTGTTCCCGCGAACATGCATCCTGATGTCTCCGACATCCTGAATGGTATCTTGCTCTTAATTGGACCACTCAGCGTCCACCCGAATGGCGTTAGTATGGCCACCGGGTCGCTCTGCTTGTCTTCGCCGAAGACCGTCTGCATTCTCTCGTGGGCCGTTGGGCAGTCCATGCCTACTATGATGGATACCTTCCTAACGTCCACGTTTGGGATTGAGAAGTCAATGTTGTCCAGGAATTTGTATTGCTCGACCTCGATGTTGGTTGGCCGCCTGGCATTGATGTTAATTGACTCTATTACTTGGATGGGGTCGATGGTTGCCCCGTAATCGCATCCTGGTGCCACTGCCGCAATTGCGCACCGTCCTGTCCTCATCTCTAGGATCTCGTCTTTGCTAGAGATGGTTGTCACCGCCATCCTGCTTGGCCTCGTTCTCAACCCTATTTCTTCGGCTACCCATTCCTCAACTAATGTGAAGGCAGCTCCACTATCAACCAGCATTAGTGTTGTTACTGATCGATTGCCTTCTCCGATCACTCGCACTGGTACTACTCCAAGTAGCACTGTTCCTCTCTTCTTCGCCCCTATTGTGCTTGTTGCCATCGTCTGGCCTCTCCTTTGGCCAAACTTGACCGGCTTCTCTTGGCATTCCCTGGCCTTGTGTCCACTCTTCACACATCGCGAGCAGATTTTATTGCTCGACGCGTAATCTATCTGGTCTTGCCTCGGTAGCGCTTGCCAGTACCTACAGTTCATGGTTTTATGAAGCGCATTTGCGTGTAACTGGCACTTGCTTTTTGGGTCGTAGCCCTCTTTATACAATGCATTGCGTATCGCAGTTATGTTTGTACCAAAGTCCCTACTATTCTTATTGACTGGGTTTGACCTACTGGACGTACTGGGGTTATGTTTATTCATGTTGTTATTGTTCCCCTGTCCGTCCCTTGATGTTGTCCTATCTTCGCTTGCCTGTGGACTTGCAGTCCCCTGCGTCGCTGCATATGGCAATGATTGCCTGAGTCTCGGTAACGCGTTCGATGTATTGTGCTCTGGTTTGGGCCTGTAGTGATCTGCCTTTGGTCCCTTTCCCAGGCTATCTTCACTATAGACTGGGTCCGTTATTAGTTCAGCCTCGTAATTTAAGAAGTTTGACATTTCTTCTAAACCTGGTTCCGCACCCTTCTTGTCTCGGGTGGAGAAAGCGACCTTCCTCCATTTGTTGCGCAGCCAGCTCGGTAGTGCCTGCGCTATCGTGGTGATGTTATTGGACGCGTTGAGCTCGTATGGCGCGTCTAGCGTCTTCAGCACGATCAGTGCCTTCTCGACTTTGTTAGCAAACGTCTTAATGCTAACGGGATTATCCTGTAGGCCACCCGATGTTATGCCTCTCAGCGTCTGCCTGATGATCTTGGCCGGGTGCCCGTATTCCCTATCCAGTGCCCGCCATGCTGTCGTGAAGCCGCCCTCTATTCCTTGGTATTGCCTCACGATATCGTATGCTGGGCCTCCCGTGTACACTTGTAGATACTTTAGGCAC